>VWYI01010271.1:14116-45270 GCA_013399455.1 Anthoscopus minutus | reverse complement strand
TTTTCTTTTCTTTTCTTTTTTCTTTTCATTTCTTTTCGTTTCTTTTCCTTTTATTTTTCTTCTTTTTTTCTTTTCTCTCCTTTTCTTTTTTCTTCTCTTCTCTTCTTTTCTTTCTTTCTTTCTTTCTTTCTTTCTTTCTTTCTTTCTTTCTTTCTTTCTTTCTTTCTTTCTTTCTTTCTTTCTTTCTTTCTTTCTTTCTTTCTTTCTTTCTTTCTTTCTTTCTTTCTTTCTTTCTTTCTCTCTGTTCTACCACAGAAATAGTCTTTTACCTCTGGCAAAGGTATTCCAGATTGGTGGTTCTCAAAATGCCAGTGTATGTCAAAGAAGCAAAACACAGAAGCAGTCATCATTGTGCCCTGTTGCTGGTACCAGAAGACCTTCTTTATACCTTATGTCCATTCGAGGTGATGTTAGCCTGAGCTTCCCAGGAAAAACCCATTGCTTTATCCAGACAAAACTCAGGAGGCCTTGACATCAAAAGAATCAAGTCAGAAATGCCACCGTTAAACAATTTGCTAAATGACCTATATAAACAGATAAATCTCAAAACCAGATCTTCCTTAATCTTAGTAATCCTTACTATCTTAATATACACATCTTTATCTGATGGTGATCCTGTACATACCACCTCATACCTCAGCTCCAGTGGAAATGGGCAGGAGCACTCACAAAGAGTTGTCCAAAGAGAAACATGAAGAACACCTTATGCTGTTTGACCAGAAAGCAAAATGGATCTTGCGTAAAAAAATGAAATCACTATCAGTAGATGGCGTACTCAGGTGAAGATGCTTACAGAAGTTAAAAAAAATGCTTTAAACTACAAGTAAAACAAAAGACTTTTCATAATACAAACAAAAGTATTCTGCCATAATCAAATAAGACTAATAGAGCTAGGCATCCAACCTGATACATCAAAAGATCCAGCTTCAGTGTTTAATAGTTATTTATGAATTTATTAAGGTGTTGTCAGGCATTCATGCTATATTCAATGGTGTTTCCTACCCTTTCCACATACAGTATGCAGAAATAATTTAGACTATCTGGAATACAAGTATCACCACCTGCTACCTGGACATCTAGGAGCCACCTCCCTGATAAGAATCAGGTTTCTTTTAAAAGTGCATGTGTACATGTGTGTAGGTGCATAAAGGGAGAAAAAGGAAGAGCAATAAGAGCTCGGTTCTTGTTCTGAAGTCTACAAAAGAAGTTCAGCCTTAAGAAAATAAATCTTAGTTGTGTGTTGTAATTGAATTTAACATTTTGTTTGGAACAGTGTTATCCCTACAGAATCCAACTATTTGTCAGTGTCACAGAGAAGAGTGAGCGTATAAATGTAGATCATGTGATTTAATTTCTCCTCTAGTTCTGAGGCATCCAGTCTTCCTCCTCATTCAGTAAAATGATGCTGAAGTCCTTTTTTCAAGCACCCAGTGTGTTTCCTAGATTAAAGAGCAATACAAATAGTGAAAAATGCAGTTAAACTCTTGTTGGACTACAGCATGGTTACAGAATTTAGGCCAGTTATTTCCCAGATAATATGAACCACCGAGTTGGGTTAATAAATTTATATCATCTGGTTCTTATCATATCCCCACTCTTTCAGGGTGTGATGAAGTGTCAGTGACAAAATGCAAGACTCCTCTGAGGCCACTGCCTATACTTGCCTTTAGCTACTGTAAAAACTATGTTAGGGACAGAAAACTAGTATTTTTTCTTCTATAATGGTCTTTCTGCCCAGACTTTTCAGATAAATTTAAATGCATCCTTATATGAATTCTTGCCAAGCCGCATATTCTTTGAGTAATCCTTGAACATCCTTTGATGTTAGTTTGTTACTGAGATTAAATATCTGAAATTCTGTCTGCAGTGAACCAGGAAGAAACTGCTATCAGCACTTTGCTAGGTGTATAACAGCAGGGGACAAGGCCAGTGACCTCAACTCTTAGTAAAAACCAAAGCTTCAACCAATGTAGATGTGTCATTTATAAGGTTTCATTTGCACAATGTTATGTATCTTTATTGCATTCTATCCAAGTTAACAGCTGGAATAAAGCCCATGTGAGAAACTGTTTGGAAATCTCTGGCTTTTGAAAAAAGGCAAGGCAAAACAAATTCATAGCCAGTTGAATTAATATTGGTAATTACCATCAAAATAAATGTTAACATGCAAGATGTTTCTGACTGACTGTTGAAACTTTTCAAGGTAAATACCTCGAAAATTTCATATGTAAAATATTCCAACATATCCTGTTTGCAATGCAGAAAAAGAATATGTTTCATCTATCTAGGCAAAGAGTTGTACATCATTTAAAATGGAACTGTATGACCAAATTCCATCTACTCTTCCAGAATAACTATGCCATACTGAAGTAAGGGCTTATGAAAGTAAACCTCATCCTTCTGAGGATTCCCTTGAAGCATTAGGATTTCCCATGACAATAGTTCTTCAGCTCTAGGCAGGTATTTTTCCATTTCATGCACCTCATGAAACCTGATGTCCCCAAGTCAGCCAATGACTTCAGCCAATTTTCTTTTCCCGAAGGTCAGATTCAGGGTCAGGACAGATGATCACTGTTTAGATGGTATGGTAAACAGGTTATCTTCCTATTGTCTTGTCTGTATCCCATATAAAAGCAAAAAAAGGACTTCTGCCACCAGACCTGCCACCTAGCCAGCCTCCAGAAGGATCACACAAACCAGAAAATCCTGCCTACCTGACATGCTTACCAAAGTAATGGAAGTTGAAAGATGAAGAGAGAAAATTCCCCTATACCCAATATGCCTGAGCTGTTTACTGAACCTGAGTCACTGAGTCACTACCAGTGCCATTGCTGCCATGAACAACTACATGCTGTTCCATGTGGCCTGATCAAAAGGATGACTATGGAACTACTCAAAATACTCCTACAACACTGTTTCCCCTGGGAAGTAACCTGGAAAGGAAAGTAGCTGCAATGAGCATCAGACATCTTGAGGAGAAAGTGGCTATTCCTCGAACATGTCCCCCCAGTTCCCCAGAGGCTACAGCTCCCTTCTAATGGAGATACAACCATGAGCTGAACAGTACATCCCCCTTGCCCCAGGCTTTACAGTCTTGGAAATTAACTGAGGAATTTTTGCCTCCTTTTCACTTGCAAGTTAAAGCAAAAGGCTTCTGAGGGGATCAAGAGAGTATCTCCTACGGAAAACCCCTGGCACAGGGAACCCTTGATCTAAGTGTCTCCAAACTCCAAGGAAGGCACTGGCACAGGAGCACAGGCATGTGAGCATGTATTCTGAACTTTGGGTAACTATGGTCAGATTTTGCTAGTGCAGATAAATGGGCCAGGATTTATTATTTCAGTCTCTTAAAAAGGGATAAACAAAAAAATCCAAATCTCTCTCTGGATAGTTTTTAATTTACTCTTTCTTCTTGCCCCAAATCATCCATCCCTTAAAAGAAACAGGGGAAGACACCTTGATGAGCATTGAAATCTCACCAAGACACTCGCAGTGCTTATTCTGCTCGTGTGAACAAAGGGAAAGAACAATAGGTGGATTTTTTTTTTGCCCTAAAGGAAAACACCTGATACACATACAGCAAGCTCAGTTCAGGGACGTAAGTAAAAAATTTGCTGTGTTAGGCCTTTTAAGTGCTGTTCTCTTATTCTTAACAGCAAGATTGACTCATTAAGGGCACAGAAAAAGATAAATTATAGTATGTTTTCCTCTTGCACAGGAGAGTAAAGGTCTATTGAGAGGGCAATTACCTCACGTCCCTTCTTAACCTGATATGGCTATTGCACAAGGACAAAATGTCACACTGCACTCCTGAAAACACTGTGCCTGTAGTCTCAATGTTGTACAGCTTTGCACCCTCTTACATCAGTATCTCCACACATCAATTCATCTCATAAGGATAAGAACATTACCAGTGCTGTCCTCATAGTCTCAAAGGATTCCTAATGTCCTGAAGCAAACCATATAGCTGTGCTGTGTATGTGGGAGGACACCGCTTCCAGTGTGCAACAACACAGGGAGGAATCAATTAACAGCCATCTCAGGACATTAAGAGCTAAACCTGGACTGGAAGTTGTATCCCAGGAGAAATGTGCCAAATGTGAGCTCATTTCTTCTCATGGAAAGGCAGCAGCCAGCTGGAGGGGCGGAGAAGGGGGTTGCTGGCAGAGGATGGAGCTGACACCATATCACTTCAACGTGTGCACACTGAATAACCTTTTACAACAGTGCCTTATAAACCTCAGATCAATCCTATCTCTCACCTCTCTTACCCATATGAAAAAACACACCGGGAAAGGGAGCAATGTAAATGCAAGAGTTTTCTTTCTTGCTCCCACAGACTGAAGTTATAACATTTTGTTGTATTTAAATCCTGCCGTGCTGGTGTAAACACAGGCACGGGTGATCCAAAACAGAGCAAATCCAAGCTGGCTCAGCCTCAGACTTGTCGCCTTATTGACTCAGGGTTTTTAAGGCTAGGACTGGTTTAGATGCAGGATAGGTGAAATCACTTTTCAGAATTCGGAACCCACCCAACAGCATGGGTTCAAAAGTGCATCTTGCACTCTAGGACTTTGGGTTGTCTTCCACGTAGCAAGAACTGTGGGCAGGGAAAAAGCCCACAAAGCACACAGAAAGGAGATGAGAGAAAAGTAAAACTGTTAACCTGTGAGGAGGCCTATTGCATGTCAAGTGTTTTCTAAGTGGTGAGGAATGAAAGTATGTGCTGCCTGTGTTGTGCTCATCAGCTTTAAGAAAATTGCCAATTTATGCCTGACACTGAAAGCTCCATCATGTCTCTCGAAGAGGAAGATATTTACATTGACGAAATGTATATCGGCTATTTTTCTTTTCAGTAAACTGGCCATAATCTTCATGTATTCACCCTCCTAACCTAACCCTCTGTTCCACAGTGAGCCCCCTCACAAAACACCATGTCATCTGGGTTTAGAAACCCTGGTTCTGAAAGTCTGAACTAGAAGACATTGTTGCATCAGCATAGGTTTTACTCAGACCTAGGAAAGCCCAGCCTCCTCTGGAGCTGATCACAGCACTAAGGCAAAATGATTGCCTTACAATAATTTTGTCACAACCCAATCACAACCCAATGTTGCAGGTTGCAACAGGCAGATGACACTCTGTCAGGAGGCATTTCAGAAAAGGGAACAGAACTTTCCAAAGATTTGTGCAATTTCAGACAACATCCACAATTACAAGCCTTATTCAAAACAAATGAAGCCTCATGTTCTTCTGATGGTCTGCCATCTCCCTCAGTTACTTTATGGAGATATATATGTGCTTATTTTAACAAGAAGGGGACATGATGAGTTGAAACATTAAGCCTTGATGCAGGCATGAAAATCAAAAGGGAAATATTTATGCAATAAAAAGAGAGGCAGGAAGGCACACAAGGCCACAAGGCAGAAGGCGGGAAGAAAGGCAGGATCAGCTTTTTCTTTCTTTTTTTTTTTTTCCATTAATTTACATTCAACTGCCAACATGGAAGTGGCTAAACTCTGTCAGGACATAAACTGCCACTACTCTTCTCATTCTGCCCTCTAATTCCATGTGATGGAAATATTTTTTTTCCTTGACATATTCAAATAGAAGAAATGACACACTAACATTTTTGAACCAGTTTTCTACACAGAAAGGATATGTATTTCTCTCTACATCAGGCTTCAGCTCTAGTAAGGTGATAGGACACTCCTTTCTGACCCGGTGTTTACCAGCACTGATGGAAGGATGAGGCCACTGGAGAAGGACTAAAGACTGCTAAAGTTTGGAGAGGCAGAATTTTACAATTAAAGCCATAGCAAGTCAAGATTTTTGTGTCATGCGTTTCTGTTATAATACTTCCATCTCCCCTTCAGCTAATTCAGATGGTCATTTTTAAAACATGGCCGGACATTTAAGGGATATATTGGACATACCACAGGAATCTGAAAATCCTCTGTCTTTTAAAAAGTTACGGGAAGTATGAAAATGTCATATCCAAAAGACATTTACAATGAAAGAAGACAGCCTTGGGCTTCTTAAGGGCCATTAAGTCAAAGCAACTCATGCTTTTAACAGTTCAGACTGAAAGAAATACAGGATTTCAATAAATGAGTAAGTAAGTAAGTAAATAAATAATCCACCCATCTGATGCCAGCATCAAAACAGTAGGAGACCTTATTACTTCCTCTATTTCCTTTCATATCTGGCTCTGTTGATACAGTGCAGAACATGAACAACACACTAGCAAACTTCAAACAGGGGTTGAGATTATATCCAACGAAGCTAGAAGGGGAAATTTGACACCCACACAGTATATTCACATGGGAACAAAATTAGTGTATTTATTTTATGCAACAGTTTGAATTTATTATCAGTTGGATATAATTTCCTGTCTCATTTCTTGAGAACCCTTGGAATTTATTTCAGGATGTCTTACATTATCACACAACTCTTCCCTCTACCCTGACACCCTCTCAAACTTCTCCGAGAAGTCCCTGAAAAGCAAAAATTTTAAAGGCTGAAGCTTTGGAAGAGATTTCATAAAGGCAGTGAAGACTAAAGTGGAAACAATGTGAAAATTAATGTGCAGTAGAATCAATGAATATACTACTTATTTCTCTGCACAGCTAGAAGGACTGCTCCTATAAGCAGTGACCAAAAAATCCGCAGGTGGCAAAGCTATTAAGGCCAGTTTTGTAAGAAGATTAAATCTCACAAATACATACACTGCTTTTCCTCCCCTTCCAATCTGACCCAACTTTAGCTACTTTTTAAAGAAGTTTGGAAAAGTTCAGTTATTACAGAAAAAAAAAGAAATAAGAAGTGGTCAGACATGGAATGAAATTCTAAAGAGGATACTTAAAAGGTGGATGATAGAAAATCTGAGACATATGATCAAATGATTTACATTCCCTGAGATAGAAGGACATCTAAGTGATCAGAATTTACTGAGCTTTGACTATTTTTGTTCTGTGTTCAACATTACGCAGGATTAAGGATCTAAGAGATCTTCTCACTCCACAAAACGTACATCCCTTGCTTATTTCCCCCATTTGCCTAAATATATGTCCAAGACTTAGTACATGTAACACCTTGATTATGAAAACTGGTCAGCCATCATTAAGATAAGCCTGTTGTCCATAAAGCGATGCATAAAGATGGAGAAACCAACAGCAAAAACTAGCTGTTCCTGTACAAGAGCTGGGAAGAAGTTGTGTTTCATATCCAAGTACAATATTCTCATGAAAGAAATACCTCATGCCAGTTTTTCAGATTAGTGGTTGTCCACCAGATGAGAAGCCTTATTTTAGAACTGTCCTTGGTTTGGGCTGAATCAGATAATTTCTTTTTTTATCCTGTTCCCCATCATGATATTGTAACACCTGTTGGTTGGTATGTTTTCACTTTTCTTTTTTTCCAATACCTTTAGCTTTTTAATTGTTTCCATAAGGATGACCTTGCCCTTATTCCATTTTTTTCCTTCCTCAAACTTCAATTTCCCATTTTCCCCCTCCATGTAATTGCTTCTCATACAATTCTGAGTTTTCTTAAAGTCAAGAAAATAGCTACAGAAAAGCAACAGAAGCAATACCCCTGTCTGCAGATTTGACAGCACAACAGAAACCATGAGGTTTTATTCGGACACCTAATGATGGAGTTATAAGGGATTAAGGTTTTATTTGCTTCAGCAGAAGTTTAGTCATGCAGAGACTGATAGTTCTCTTTTGAAGAATTATTTGTCTGGTCATGTGGCCTTCTCAGACTTTACATTGACTCATGAACTTTCTGAGCATTGAAGATTGTCCAGCTAACAGATCCATTACTACAGGTAACCATGTTCCAATCTTCAGACTATCCACAGTTCTATGTCATATCTTCTTTTATTATTCTTTTGCAGCCCTATGCATCTAGCAAAGTCTTTAAAAGAACATGTTAAACTTTAGTGACATTGGCGAAGCAGACCAGTAGCTCAACAGCCTACATTAAGTGCTGATATCCTTTCACTAAACTCCAAAACCAAAAAACTTTCATCACGCAACCTTAGTTCAGTTCATGAAAGCTTCTGTACTTGGTAGAAAAAGAAATACGTTTTATACTTCAAGAATCTGAAGGAACAGAATATATCCCAATACAGAATTCTAGATTAATATAGGAAAAAAATTATAATCACGCACACTTAGTAGCATCTAGTCCTTCACATAAGAAATGGTTTTGTTTTATAGACATGACATATCCGAAGTATGGCAGCATGGGTCACAAACCACAATGGTGAGATTTTTCACTTTATAATATGAATAAATCTCAGCTATGTATAACAGAACTCTGCATTTCAATTCATCCTCACCCAACCAATGTGAGCAAATTCTAGTCTGTATGCATACATGATCCTGCGTGAAAATATATTTGTGTTCTTTGGATCTCATACTGGAAAAAAACTCTTTAATATACCTACAATTGTAGAGACAGACGAGCAGACACAGCAGTAGGTAGACCTATCTACACATGAAAGGAAAAACTGTCAAGCTTTATATATTCAGATGTAAGCAAGAAACATATTCATTTCACTGGCTAATTGCACTTGTGGTCATCCAAGACAGACCCAGTTAGATAATAGGGTAGTGTAGTGCCAAAGAGCCTGGAAGGAATGGGCTATTGTATTTGACCATTTTCCATGTATAAATTAGCACGGCAGAAGAAAGAAATCCTGCAGAAAAACACATGTACTTTATTACAGTCCCTAGTGTTGCTCCTGTAAGTATCACAACAGCAACAAAGAGAGCTAAAAAAAGCTGCTGAAAAGTTGCAAATAAATGCAAATGTGTTTAAATGTCCTTCTGACATGACGTGATTTGACTTCTAGTTCAGCTGAGCTCATGGCTGGTTATGGTTTTGGCCACATTCCTTTGAGTTAGACAACTGTGATTTGCTTGTCTTAGGCTTTTAATTTTAAACTAATAGAAAGGAAAATCTCTGGAACAAAATGCCTGCTTTCTTTTGTTGCTCTTAGACGTAGTATTTCCTTAGTATGCAAAAGTTCATGGAGCAATACTAAAATTCTACAAATTTCTAGTCTTTCTCTGGAAAGAGAAATTTCCTATTCATACTACTTTTGCAAGACAAGCACCTTAGTGTTATGGCTCAGTGTTATTCTTAAGAGTAGCCGTGAAAATACTTAGTCCACATAAATGCTCGGGAAACTGCTCTCGGCGTATGGAGCAAGTTTTAGGACAGTTAACAAAATACACTAGGGACCCCAGTGACCTTACTCAAGCGCCACTCAATTGAATATGACACAATTTCTTCTGAAGATGTAGGGCGCCCTGGCCCAGGGGAGGCAATTGTTAAGAGCCCCGGCTTTGAGACCCCAGAAGAGTGAATTCCTCCCCTCTGCCTTGGGGGAGATATTCTGTAAGCCCGGGAAAAGTAAAACTCCACCCTTCCTCTATAAATCTCACCACCCTGCCCCTGTTCGAGGTCCTCAGTTTCTGGGTTAAGCTGAGTGTTTCCTGTATTGATGACACCCCAATAAATGGATTTTTGAGCTTAAACAAGCAGAGATCCATCTTGTTGTGTCTCATGTGATCACTAGACCTCCCTGGACTTGATCCTGCTGCCACGGAACAGCACATGAGGATGGTTAAGAACCCCAATGGAGTAGTGAGCTGCGCTCACTACTACACACCACTCCAGGCAGCTGCAAACAAGAGAAGGAGGAGGGGCTATTGCTGTTGCCTGTGGACTCATCACAGCCTGTGAAGTTGCTAAGGCTCTATTGCCTTAGCACCACACGTACATGGGCTGTACACGTGCCTGGGCTGTGCAGCTCCCCTCCTTAGGCAAGGACACTGAACAAAGAATTTAGGTGCTACTTTGCTCTACTGTGTTGCACTGAAAATTTAGGAAGGTGTGATAAATTATTCTAAGACCAACCCTGTAAGCATTTATTGAGTAACCTTAGTGCTTACAACTGAACTTTTGTTGATGTTACTAGGGTGCCACATGACAAGAAGCTGCTGGTTTGGTTACAGTGGGAAAGACAGGGCCTTTAGAAGAGATACAAGGTAATACACATAAATCCAAATGTTGATTGTCATCGATTTCAAACTCATTTGTCTACTTGGCTAAAGGCTAACATCTAGGATGCTAACAGCCAGGTCACAGCCTGATTTAATGACTTTTTCTCAAAAAACATCTATGAGCTTTCTATCATGCCTTTGGTGAACTAATGCTGCAATAAACTACAGTAGGAATGAGTATACCAAGGTATCCTACAACTTATCCCTATCTCTAGCCAAGCTGTAAGTCAAATACTGGAATGTTTACCTAATCTCCTGCTGAAAGCAAGTGAGAGATTTCCCTGACTATGGAAGGAGCAAAAGAATGGTCTGATTCAAAAAAGAAAGTTAAGCTTGCTTCACATCACTATTCTAAAGGTACAAAGAGATTTGGTGGGAGGTGGGGGGAAATCTCTTGAGACAGGGTAAGTCATACAAATAAAAACTAGTATAATGTGGAATATAATGCATAATACTTGGCAGCAGAACTCACTATTTCTTTTCATGAATCAGGGACTGAGAACTTAATTCACAAGGAGCAGAGTGATGTACAAATATTATGAGTACGAGCTTAACATGGGGCCAAATCCTAGTTTTTACACATTCTTGTTGAGTCATATCTCCTGTTGATCTTCCTTAAATTAGTCCTGCAGGATTGTCTCAGTCATTATTGACTTATTAGAGTCATTAGGTTATAAATATCTCATTTTCTTAAATGAAAGAGAATCTATGCTGACTTTAGTAATTTTGTGTGAATTCAGTATTGTAACTGGAAAACAGACTTTTAAACAAAGTAAGACTTTTAGATCAGTCCAGATATCATTCTTATTTCTAGTGCTCAAATAATATTTAGTGCTCTGTATCCAAAGTTCTTTTTTTTTTTTTTTGGTTTGTTTTTTTGTTTTTAAATAAAACAATCATTTATAAGAAGCATTTTGAACAGGGTTATCCTAATATTCAGGTCTCCATGTGGCTACTAAAAATTGTGTTAAGATTAGTTTACAGTGATTACTATGGATTGGTTGACATAGATAAATAAGAAGATGGAAGCTGTGGAAGCTGCTATAAAATTCATGTATTTCTTAACAATGTTTTGCTATTTGAACTACTACATCCAACCAAATTCTAAGAAAAGGGCCACATATGTATGCCAAGATGACTCTGGTATCAAAAGTGTATGTATATTAATATCCTTTCTGCAGATTTTCTGATTGCAAACATACCACTCATAAAATTAAGTATGAGTCAAAATAGAACATATCATGTCAATCAAACAGCACAGTTACATCTTTCAGCTGTAAGCATTATATCAGGATAAAAAGGGGATGTATGCAAGCAGATAATATGGCAATAATCAAGTGTACTGCCGTGAAGTATACCAGATATCACAGAATGTATCTTTCAAAGGTTGGTATAAACTTGATTCTGTAATGAGGAACAGTAATAATGAGAGCTCATTTAAGCTGGTTTCAGGAAAAAGTTCAGTACATGCTGTACCTGTTTTCTCTGCATGTGTAAAACTGAAACATATTTTTATTTTCTCTTTACAGAAGAAAATTCCAGGAATATTACAGCGTGATAGAGTTTGATTTAAAGAGCAGAGAGAAACAGCTCCTCTCTAAATCCCAGGCAGTTAAATCACCATTCACAGGTCATTGCTCTCCAAGTTTAGAAAGTTTATGCCAACATCAACTTTTGCTTCTACCTGCAGCAACCCACAATACCAAGTCCGCAGTGTTGTAGAGAGAATAAGACTTAGACAACTTGTTCAAAACAAATGCTCTCCAACTGCGATCTTGAGAGATTAAAAACATACCCAGCAGCATACATGCACGCAGATACAGTATCAGCTACAGGCGGTACGTATTTTAGCAAAGAAGTGGCATTTACCAGGATGACGGAAACCAGAAGCAGGGTGCCGGCGGTTGTCCAGCGGCAGCACTCCATTGTCGGGTCGGTGCCGGACCTGCGGTCGGACACGCGCAAGCTGAGAAGCGCTCGTCTGCCTGCTGTCACATCCAGCGCTGGTGCAAGCCTTCAGCCCTGCTTCTCCGCCTCCATCAGCCCCGCTCACATTTCCTGACCGAGGCGTTGGTGGGTGGGTTGGCGTGAGCTGCGGGGAAGCGCTCCCTGAGCCGGCGTTTAGCCAATCGCCCTCCTGCTATTCAGACGTGCAGCACAACAAAGCCAAGAGGTCTGGGGAAAGCGTAGCAGCAATAGACAGGGGAAGGAAAAAGAGAGCGGGAGAGGAGGAATAGTAGGAGGAGAGAGGCAGAATGGCAGAGCTGAACGGAGTGTTCTGCCTGCAGCTCGTGGAGCTCTACTTCACCACTTGCCATGAGCTGGTCACGCTTATTGCTAGGTCAGTAGCTCTCCTGAGCGTGCATTGTTCCAGACAGGAGGGAAACTTAATCTGTGTCAATACATAACTTATGCCATAAAAAGCACCAACGGAAAATGCTTACATCCTCCGGGGAGAATGCACAGTTTGCTAAAGCCTTGTACTCTTTACAGAGAAGTACTCTCTTTCACACGGTTTGCTCAGCAATAAAGGGGTCTGACTCTGCTTTAAAATTGTAAAGCAGAAATGTTTTTAACAGGACTGGGTAGCAGTCTTTCTGTAACTATATTTTTTTCTTTGGGGAAATCTAAGACCTAACCTATTTCGCATTGGAAGGAAAGTGAGATTACTGGAGGAAGAATTTTGCACAGAAAGGCAAAGACACACATCTCAGAAAAGGTGGGAACTCTGCTTTTTAAGTATTAATTTGGTAGACAGGAGTTTCAAATAACTGCTCTCTGTTCAGAGATCATTTAGTTTGCCTCCTGCCTATGTTCCTGCATTGCCTGAATTCTCCAGGTTTTTTGTTAGTGTTTTAATTTTTTTTTCACTGTATGTTTATTTTATTTTACTTTCTGAAGGAGAAATTGCAAACTGGATGCAACAGCTTTCTAAAAGCAGTAGGCATTCTCCCACATGGGGCTGAACTGGATGCCTTCAGTTGCAACATTTTGGTGCTGCAGGGCACATCACATCCAGATGGGCATACAGAAAGTCCAGTAAAGTCGTGATTCTGGTATGTCAGCAAGCTCAGACAATGGAGAAAAGTAAGGTACATGTGTATTAGGGGTGGAGAGTTGCATGCTAGCCATGAGTCTTTAAAGTGACTGAACTAAGAAGCTATTAAAGGAAAAAGAAAAGGGCCAGGACTGGGGACAGAAAGGAAAAAGGAGCAACGGTAGACCACAGACCATTTAAGAGAACTGCACATCAGTAGAAATGAAAACCAGCCTGGAGGAAAAGCTGGATGAACAGATGGAGAGTGATACAGACTTTGTCAAAGAAAAGGAACTGGGTGGAAAATAAAGAGTCACAGATGTTGAGAAGTTAGACAGGAGGACAGAAGAATCTGGCTTTATGTAACAGGAACAGGAACATAAACACTGAAGATATCTGAAGGCGAAAATATCAACTAGATGGAGATAGGCTTTAGGAAATAAGGCTGAAGAAGAAACTTAAAATAAGAAATGAAAGTAATTAAGAACATTGTGAGAAACAGATTTCAGTCTTCACTGCCCAGCAGTCATTTGCTTGGGTACCTTTGGGCTTGGCAGGCAAGGAAGCAGGGCCAGAAAGATTGAAAAGGCTCAGTAGGAAGGGGCTATGATTGAAAATGGTGGACGGAACATAGCAAGGATGAGAAAAAGTCTGAAACAGGTTCTAAGATTCCTCTAGTACATCTTTATGTATCTCTACAGCAACCTCAGTGACTTTTTTATGAAGGACAGGAGATGGATGGACCACTTTGCACCATCAGAATTGAGGAAGTGACCACAGGATGACATCAATGCAGAAATTATGACTTCTTCTATTGCCCCTGAAAATGCAGGAAACTAAACATATAAATCTACTAAAAATCTAATATACCTTTTACAAATAATACTATTATCCCCCCAAAGTAAAGCCCTTGTATCTTTTGCTTCACCAGCAGTGTCAACACATACCCCAAGAGCTGCACAAAAGGATTTTGTCTGTACATGTCCTAGATAATGTTGTATGCTTTCCACCATACTCTTTTCCTTTTCCACAAGACAAATGTAATTGGAGAAGTACTTACAGTAGTTCCAAAATCCCTGTAAATTAAATTCTCAGGAAAAATTAAATGCAAACAGCAAGATTTGTAATATAGAATAGATGAATCATGACTGCTTTATTTTTAAGAGAATAAAAAATCCAACCAAAAAAACCAACCAAAAAACCAACAAAACCAAACAAAAACAAAACCAAAAAACCATCAACAAAAAAACCCCCAAGAACAACAGAAAAACCTTGCAGCAATTATGATTGCATGACTTAAAATGGATGGAACAGCTGAAAAAGATGTTTGGGTTTTTTTGTTGAGTAGTCTGTTGGATTTTTTTCTTTCTTTCTCTTAGTCTGACTTTAAACTGGAGATGATGCACTACCATTACATTCTAAATGCCTCATTTTGGGTATTTGTTGTTCACCTTTGGGAAATGTAATTTTTTAAAATATTATAAGAAGGATATTCTTCTTATCAGTACAGAGGGTTCAATAGACAACTGTATCATCTAAGATGGAGTAATATTTTTGGAATTATATTTGTATTCAATGTATTCTGCCAGTGTCCTGATCATGGAACTTCATAGCAGCTGATGGGAATATTGTATGAAGAATGATGGTGGAAGATAAGAGTTTATTATACAACAGAATCACAGAATCATTAGGTGGGATAAAACCTATAAGATCACCAAATATTACTTTAACATTGCCAAGTCCACCAATAAACCATGACCCTAAAAACTACATCTACACATCTTCAAAATACCTCCAAGGGTATTTTCCCTCCATCAACCACTTCCCTAGACAGCCTGACAGCAACCTCAGTTCTCAATATCCAATCTAAATATATGTTGTTTCAGCTTGAGGTTGTTTTTCTCCTACTATTTGTTTCTTGGGAGAAGTAAGTGACCACCCACTCGAAGTTGTAGAGAGTGATAAGGTCTCCCCTCAGTCTACTTTTCTCCAGGCTAAACAATCCCATCTCCCTCAGCTACTCCTCACAGGTCTTGTGCTCCAGACTCTTCACCTGCTCCCTTGCTCTTTTTCTTATGTGCTCCAGAACTTCTTTATTGTAGTGAGCTGAAGGCCTTACAGTAATGCCACCAGATTATGTGGTCTGCAATGTTCAACCATGTCAAAAATGTGACTTAGCTTTAAATAGCTTTGATTATTGAAGATATGTACTTAATCACTGGCACAGTAGCACAATATTCATAATAGCACTGCAGTATGAATGAAAATCACCAGGACTGATATGTTGTTGCACATTTAAAATTTAGACCAGAGTCTAAAATGCAGTTTGAATTTTATTTTCACAATGAACTCATGCAAACTATGTAATTTTTTCATGAAACCACAAAAATATCATTCTTCCAACAGTTTGGCTTTCAGTTTTCTGCACATAGTTGAATCTAGAAATCAAAGTGAAATCCAGGGAATGGAAACTCACATGAATCAAGTCCAAGGGAAAGATCTACTCAAATTCTTGCATATAGCTTTAATGAGCAGTCATACCCAATATCTGCCAATTTCCACAGAGCAGTATTGCATCTACCTAAAGGCTCAGTTGAATTGCTCCTAACTGAATAAAAAAACACACAAAAAAACCCAACCAAAACCAAAACAAAAACCACCAACAAACAAACAAGCAAAAACCCAAAACAAAAACCGAACCACCCCAAAAAACTCCACAAAAAAACCCAACAAAAAACTCCACAGAAACCAAAATAAACAAAGCCTTATAAGAAACAAAACAACAAAACCCAAACAAATTAAATAAACCCCGCCCCCACAAAACCTCCCCAAACTCCCCCAAAAAAGCAACTTATAAGGAAGTGTAGATTTACTGAAAAATTACCTTAAGCCATCAAGTACATGAAAGTGCTTTGGAGCTGAACATCTCCATATCCTAGAGTTTAGGTCCAGATCTTTATTATACTACACATATGCATTTGTATGTAGTTAATTTATTTATTTAGCTGAAATTTCATTCTATATATGGAACACTAATTTGGGAGTATGGAGTGTGGTATTTCTTTTTTGGACGCATATATATAAAAAATAAAGCCTACACTACAAAGGAAAATATGCTCAAAACAAAGTAACATTGTCTGAAGAGTGCAAAAACTCAGGCCCTCAGCTCTGGACTGAAGTTCAGATTTTCTCTGCCATATACCCCAAGTGAATACAAGAATTCAGAGTAACAAAAGACTGCTATCTGCAGCAGAAGTAATAGCTGAAACTTTAAGGGAAATGTAAGCCGATGTGGATGAAGCCTGATATGCTGGCACTGTTGTTTCTGCAGTAAGACAGAGGTTGTTTTTAGCAAAATCTTACTGCTGCAGATGAAGTCCTGAAACACTCAAAATCATTCACAAAAACTGGTACTAGAGATTGATGAATCTAGGATTGCATTCAGCATCACTTTCTGAGTACACATATGCAGATATGTCACCTTCAAATCCTGACAAATATAGGCCCTTCGCCATCTCAAGGGAGAATGCACAAATACATCCTACTCTGTGTTCTGAAAATTACTCCTTCCACTTTCTGAAGTGGGTATTCATTCCAGTTTTCTTTCACTTCTGACAGATGTTAAATTAAATCTGTTTGCATCTGTTTGAGAGAAACAGAACTGGTTATTGACGCTGTACTGTACCTATTGCAGATTATATGAAATTGAAGTAGAAGCCGAGGCAGGTGTCTGAAGCAGTATTTTAAGCTTTATAGATTTAACAATACTTAATTTGAAAAACACACATGCAGGCAGAACAAAACTATTGATGTCAATATACTTTATAGGAAAGAGTGAATGCAGCTTTGGTGAACTCAGTTTTGAGTGATCTCTCTGGTGACCAATATGTTACCATTGTCACTCAGAAGTCACCTGTCTCTTCCTGGTAGCTGGACCTCTTTTTTGCCATACAGTCTGTAGAAAATAGATTTTCTTTTTTTCCTGCTTTTTCAGTTAGCAGTTTTTCTTGGACTTTTTTTTCTCTTGTAAGCCTGGATTGATTTCTGGGAACCTGGAAGCTTGTACAAATATGGAAAGAGATAAGAGGGAAGGACCCAGTGATCAATAAGAAGATATAGACAGGATTTGCATTTATATATGTGTGTCTCTGTGTGTCTTCTAGAATGCAAGTTATAAGGACTGTAATATTCTGTAGTATCTAGTTACAGCTCATTTACATATATATGATATGAGATTATAAAAGCGCTTCCCTCAAAAGTTAAGGTGCTGATGCATACAAACTTTTACACCTAGATCTCCAGCCTGAGATAAGACTCAAAAGTGTGATAGGAGAGAAAATGCAGCTCTGAGCAGTAAGAAGTTCCTTTTTCACACCTAGCGGGGAAATAGATACATAGTTCATCCTTATCAGGTCTTTGCCCTTTATAAGAGACTGGTTTCCATGAGCGTTGGAGTGAAATGATGTCACCTTGGAAAAAGTGAGCTGTGATGTCTCTGTGTACAACACTCATATCTAATGTGAGGTGAGGTCTCAAGAAAGGAATGATATATAGCATTGCTTAATCCATCTTGTTTGGCTGAACAGATATCAGACCGATGAGATCTTCCAGAAGAAACACTTAGAGCTTTCCGTATTGAAGCTGAACATTTGCTTCCTCCATGGGAATTATGGAAAATTTGGAGTGAACTCCTATATGAGGATTGCTTCTTTCTTGAAATTAAACTGTACTTTTTGAAGTAATGAGCTATAGAGAACGCCACCCTTCCTTGCTAGTTTGTTACCATTTACCTTACAAAGATGATATCTGCTGTATTTCAACAATAGACCTAGATCAGCAGCAGTAAAATTTCACCAAAGTGCCTAACCAGTTATAGACTCCTGCAGGGTTTTGCACAACAATTTAACATCGTGCTCACATTTTTTCATTGTATGGGTGTGGCAGCTTAGTGGATAAGCCAAACATCTTGAACTGACATGCTTGAGAACCTAAATTACAACAACAAAAAAGGGAAATTCTGCAACAGGACATGCAAAATTTCTTCCTCCTCCTGTTTTGACAGAGAATTCCAGGTGAGAAAGACAACCACTTATAAATCATTCTTTCAAAATAATTTCAGGCTTATTTCTTCACACAATACAGTTTCCTGTATTGTTGTGCTGCTGTCTGCTCCTTTAGTAAGCTTTCAGTAAGCTCCTTTCAGAAGCTTTTTCAAGAAGTCTTATTTGTTTCCAATCTTCCCATGCCTTTTGTCTCCCAGTCAGTGCTGTATCTCAGCTTGGTCTAAAACTTCACTTGCCCTGCTCTTCAAGGAGCCATCAAAACACAGAAAATAATCAGTTTCTGTTTTACAAACAGTGCACTGTAAATACAGTAAGATTAAGTGCGATTAAGTAATTTTCTTGTGATTTTACATGAAGGCACTAACAGAGGACAGAATTGTACAACATTTCTGAAGTTGCAAACTAGTAGCCTTAGCTATGTGGACCCATATGGTGCTTAAGTGATGAGAAATCACATGAAAGTAAATCTCATTTAAATATGTATGGCAAAGTGACATTAATTGCAGAGCATTTCCATTGCCTTACAGAACATCCAGATCTTGCAATGAACTTCAAGCAAGTATGAGACTTGTCCTATGTCAATAACTCTTGAAAACCCATGAGCAGTTTTATAGTCATTGTTGTGTTTTTAAATCATAGGCCTGACTTCAGATGTCAAATCAGTATGTGAGTTTTGATTTTCCATGAAAGTTTCTAGGCACATTGTTTGCAAAAATTAACCAGAAAACAGATAATGACAGAAGATACAAACAGGTTGCATTAATTAATGAGAAGTCTCATTATTCAAACTATGAAGTCTGTGGTTTTTGAGAGATTACACAGCAACACTTGGGGCACATGCAGAAGCAGAGTGTATATTTTTGTATCTGGAAGTCATTTGAGGATGTATGAGTTATAAATTTCTTTACTGATAATAACCAATCAAAAAAAAAAAAAAACCTCACAGGGTTTTCGACATCTTTAGATCTCTAATTTAGAAGGTCTTTGTCTTCTCTCATTTGTCCTTCTATGGAAGTAAAGCATAGGTAATTATTTATATAGCTTTTTGTAATGCAAATGGGATTCAGTTACATTTCCATTTTATTCTTATCAAAACTGAGGCCATCATGTGTGAAGTTAAAACAAATCATGTGATACTGACAAAATGTTATGAAGGAAAAGATATGCAAGTTTTAAGAATCTTACAAAGCAATGAGACAGAAAATAAGACTAGGAAGTACATTTTGGATCAGGATTCACAAAACCCCTACGGTGGAGGTGGGACTTGTATTTGGCCAATTTGCAGTACTCAACTCTGGATTCAGCTTTCCAAAGTTTCCACAAGAGGAGGTGTGGAGGAAGGAGAGGAGTTGGATTCAAAGTGTTTGGGTTTTGGCCCATCTCTTGAGCTAGCAATTAATGAAAATGCCAGGACAGCACAAAGCATAGTTTGAAATGTTGAGCCAAAAAGGTATTTGAGCATTGGAGAAATCTTTCTTTCTTAGTGAGAGGTTTTCAAATATCAAAAAATAGTGAAGATGCCCTATGGATGGAACACCTATTCAATTACAATGTATTTTTCTAAACAAAAGGCACAAATTGCTTACCCCCAAATTGGCCAACTTAATTAAGATTAGCAATGCAGACAAACAGCGAGGATTACAGCACAAATACACCTAATGACATGGAAAGCTGGAACTGTTCTTGTGACAATTAGAGATGGAGCAGACACGGGGGTCAGTGCTGAGGAAAAAAAATCTACAATTTATAATATAGAAAGATAAAGAATATGTTATAAGTCATGAGAGTAAATGGTAGGATTTTGAAAAAGCAGAGTACTCATATGGCTGCAGCATACACATAGGAGTGGAAAAAGGTATTCAAAGTGAAATATTTGAAACATATGTTTTTTGTTTATGTTTCTTGCAAATATTTGAGAAAAGAGAACAACTCCTACCTGTATACAATTTTGACCATGAATGCACTATTATGTTGTAACAAAAATGTCTTTTTAAGCAACCAGTAAAATACTGGAAGAGATTATAATGTTAATAACTAGGAGGATATCGTGTTCCATATTAAATTTCTCAGCACTGCAGCTCACTATGCAAAGAGAAGCAGTTTCTACTTGATGGATTAAACAGTTGCAAAATTGTAGAAATACAGGAAACAAAACAGATAGTATTTTCCTTTTAAGCAAGGCAGAAAATATTCTGACTATCAGAGATACAGGTGAAGAATAAAATATTTTTTATTTTTTAGGTTTACAACTGGTAAGATCATGACAGTTGGCAACTCAAAATTCAAATCCATATGTGGACTGAATCATCACAGAAAAACTTTTAAAAAAGTTTAAAAATTATTGTGGCTGGTAGATTTATCTGACTAGCTTGTACTGAGCCAGGCATGTGAGTAGATGATAGAATCTTTAGGAGCTTAATACTTCTCTTATTCAAGGGAGAAATCAGGAATAATGGAAAGAAACAAACCAAAACAGGTGAAAATTGAAGTAAAATCCTAATTTTTATGATATTTAGTCTGCATTATAATTTGTTTTATCATGCTATGTGTGCGCATAGAATCTGAATTTCAAAGATAAAAGCCTTTCACATAGTAGTTGAAGAGAAAGATGATCATGGCACTAAGTATGCAAATACCAAGGAACTGAAGAAAATTATCTAATGTAAGTGAATTAAACCTTCCCTCTGAGAAAGATGTGATTTTTCCAGTCAAATCAATTGCTACAGTGGATAAAAATTTCTAAGCAATGGAAGGATTATTTGCAAATAAACACTGTGAGTTTTCGTCACGGGAAATGAAACCCTTCAGTCATACAAGATCTTTCTATCTGTCAATTTTCATCAGTGATCCGTGTATATTATCAAAATGTATCAAAGGACACGCTAAGTGGACAGCAGATAATGCTGTATGGATGAGGAAACAGGACTTTTGTGGGTGGGGTTACTGAAAGTCAGAAGTCAAACGCTCTAGTTCTGTAGCACTTAGATTTACAATAACTTTGCCAGCATATCAGGGAACAACAGATCTCTAACTAAATGTCAGACTAGATTATTTAGAGCCATAATTTATTTACACAGTCAGTGTAAGTAAGCCTGCTGTGCCAGCATTTCTACATGGGAAAAGCAGGTAAGGCTGAGATCTGAATCCTTTTGTGATTCAGAACTTTAACCAGAAAGGCCATTTGAACCAGATGAACCAGATGATAACCAGATGGATTCTCATGAGGATCTATTCTTTTCAGGTATCTTATTGCATCATGCATGTTTTAAACAAAATAATTGTGAGAAATATAAGACAGTGAAAGGACTTCCTTTATCTACACAAGAGAAGCTTAAAGTCCCATGATCTTTGTATGTCACAAATTCTCTGAGATATTTTTAGTGTCTTTTTAGCTACCTCACTGGACAGTATAAAACAGACTGGCCATTATTTTTGCAACCTATTCTATCTTGCCTGAAGTCATAGTCATAACAAAGATATCTTCCTATATATCTTTTAAAAAAACCTCTCAGCGTAACCATTATAGTTTGTCTGTAACCAGATGCCATTTGTTTTATTTAAGCACTTTATCCGCTGAAATGGGATATGTATTTCATGCATGCCTGTTTTCAAAAGCTAGTCCTTTGTGATACACTGCATAATCTATCATATATTTAACTTACAAAGACTCTAATGGGGCTATCTTAATGCAGTTTGGGTTAACCTTTCTCTTATTTGAATCCTAATTTATAAAATTTGCTTTATATTTCTTTGACATTAATAGTTCTGACTACTTAGGTTTGTAATTCTATTTGCCTACACAACATCATTGAAGATGATATGAAATATTTTTGATTTGTACTCTGTCTTTGTGAAGTGAAAGTATAAGAGGGCTACTGGTTGGAAGCCTTTTTTGTTCTAGAAAAAAAAACCAAAAGCTTTTGATATTATAAGAAAGAACTGTATCTAAATCATGAAGGCCTATGAGGAGATCACCTAAGCAATCCTAATTGCTTACTGTGGTTTTAGATCATTATTTATATGTTAAGATTTACATTTCCCTGCTACATATTTTTTCTTCCTTCTCCTCACTTTCATCCTGGCTTTGACCAAGTATATTGTCTTGTTCTTCTGTCAAAGCAGAGTAAAATATAAAGCAAAGCTAGCATGTTTGTATTATAGGCCTATGTTGTATCTTTGTGAACTTTGTGAGAAGCAGTTTGGTTTCTTTTGTTGTAATGTTTTAACATTCATGAGCACAGATCTTCTTGGGGAGAGAAAATGGCATTTGCAGCATTGCAGAATAATGTCAGCTTGTCAATAACTTCCTATGACACCATCAACAATTCAAAACCAAACGCAGGTAGAGTGGAAGAAGCTAGAGATTAAATATGAGCTTTCATATGGGCAAAGCTATATAATTTATGCTTAATAGAGTTCATTGTATTATAGATTTCTTTATCTGTATGAAATACATCAAAGGCTCAGCTTTCTAAAATCTATATGTAGATGCAAATATATATGCTAATTGAAACCCTCCTACATGGTGGGCAGAGGAAAACTGCTCAGAAATGCAACAGCAATGGGTAAGGTTAGTGATTTATGGCTTTATAGTATCACATAGCGGGAGAGGCTGTAACACCAGGAGTTTTATGTGTGTTAGGTACACTTCCTTCAGTACCATCTGTATTCATTGGGCTTTACATTTCCAATTGGGCCTTTCTTTACAATAGAGCCTTGTTTCCACTGACTGACAGGCAGCTTTTGTCTGGAGTCTAAAATGCAAGTAGGGAAGCTAGCTGTAGGCCATTAATCCTACAGTCCCAATGATGCACACAGCAGGGCAGCCCTTCCAAGGAGACATCCACCTCTGTGACAAAGTTACTGCATACGAGTTAGGACTGTCTGATGAATATAGTGGCCATGCCAGGATCACTGCAGCATGTGTCTAACTAACTATAAAATTAGCCAGTTTCTTTGGTATGACAGTAAACAGAGGTTTTGCAATTTATGTCTATCCACTAGTGTATGTAGTTACCACCATGTGATTCAAAAGCATCTTTTATTTTCCACATTCAGATACGAGAATATGAGATACAAACAAGTGAGGTGCATGGCATAGACAATTACACAAAAATTCTCTGGTTTATTGAAACCCTGGCCAATGATCACCAAGCCACTCTCTGCCTAACTGGTCTAGTGGTAAATAAAGAAAATCCTTCTAAGCATATGTCCACATGTCATGAGCTTTGTGTTTGAAGAAAGGCTGCTCAGGGCTATTTTATTAAACAACTTTGATTACCCATTATTGGATGACCAAGAAGCTAAAATCTACTATTACCTCCTCTATAGTGATAGGATGTGGTGGGATAAAATAAAACTAGTTAATTTTATATGTGTGCAACATGAAAATATAACTTTGAGCCCTCTTCCCCCACCTTGTTAAGAGGGACCCAGAGCTTCTATTAGGAAATCCAAGGATAGCATTTTAGCATTTTATAAAACACTAGTTATGTTACTGGTTGAATTTTCTCAGCCTTGGCTTTTTATATCCCTCTCCTGAATTATGAATATAGCAGTAGCTCCACCACTTAAATTGTGAGAGACAGGGCTGACTTCAGGCTCCCTTATGCATTTTAATGTTCCAAAAAGAGTTTAAAAAGAACTCTTACCACATGATAAAAAATAGTAGTTCGATCTGGCCTGACAAGCACCTAGTGATTCCAGTAAGAACGGCGTGGGTGTTGTTAAGGGCACAGTCAAACTCTCCAGATAAGTTTCACTACTTGGGGAAAAAGACATCCTTTTCCAGCTATATTTTTTTTCAGCTCATTGTATGTTTTCTTTTATTTTTCTGGGGAACAATGAGTATGAATGTCTTACTATGGCATCGCAATGTAACACATGGACTGTACTGCCACTCAAAATACTGGGCTGCACTGCACAGCAGAGAGCTTGCCGTTTCTTGACATGAACTTCTTTGACATGACTTCACTCCATGTCAAAAAATCTTATATGTTGATCAGGGCTATTGGCAATTTAAGTGAAAATTCATTAGGAGAGAAATTATATCTTTAAGTAAACAGTATATATTTGGATCCCAAATAATATTTTATACAAGGTTTTATTACTTGTATTTGCCATCTCTTAATAATTTCTTTGTTTCCATTACAATGAGAATTTTAAAGCAGTGGTTCTAAATGAATCTGTGGTTCAGTAACATGGATGGTTGATTGCATTTCAGAGAATGATTTTTTTGATCCTAAGTAAGAACAAGATATAAGACTATGTCAAGGATAATCAACTGAAACCAGCAGTTTGGGTAATTTTGACTGACCTGTTCTTGATCTCACTGGTCTCATGAAGATAACACAGGAGGTAGAGTAGTACAGAGAGGATTCAGTTGCATGTAGCTGGCAACCAGAGACAAATGAATTTTAGAATAAACAGTGCCAGATTTTCCAGCACTAGACACACAGGCTTCTACATCACAAGATTTTTGAAGTGCCTTGTGTAACTAAAAACTTCTCATGATTTTTTTTTTGAAAACACATGGATACATGCTCCCTCAATGTGTGTGTGTGTCATCACTGGCTGTGATTTATCCTGCTCCTCCCTGTATCGTGACAGGAGCAACAAATACTCTTTCAGGGAACACAGTAAGACATATTTCCCAAAAATGTCCTAAGTCATATTGCCAAATAGGACAAAAAGTGTCAAGGGGTGGTGGCCTGTGTTTGCGCAGTTTATTTTTCATATTGACCTGACCTGTCTGTCTAAAGTCTGTATAGGTGATCACTGAGCTCTTCTGAAAACCCACTGAACAGCATTAGGATCAGACTTTATATGCTTTCTACACTCCTGCTAAGCATTTACAGTTATAAACTTCTTTAGGAAGAATGTCTTATCTTTGAAATGCAGCCCTAGAGAAAACGAAAAAGTAGCTGCCTTTGTAACAGGATGATCTAGGCATTTGCATGACAACAGATTTGCAACCACAACAACTAGTAATCTGCAAACCAAATCATCAGTATTTTTAGTGCTGTCAAGCCTGTATATTAAACTCTTGTGGGCATATCAGTTAAAACTCAGACAGAATATTTAATGTATGCCTCTAAGAACCCACATTCCTCATTGGGAGTGAATGGCCCAGAGAATGGGGGAGAGTTGTGGCAAGGAATCATTATGGAGATTGCTTTCATAGTTTTTACAGTATTTGTTGTACTGTTATGTAGAAATTACTATTGAAATGAACTCCCTAAAATGTTATTGCATGCTCTCTGTCATACACATTGCTCACAAGTTTAGGGAATGAAAGAGTCACTGTGGCTTGTCTTATTCCCAAAATGGTCTCAAGACAGGCCAGTAGAAGCCAGATTAATCCCGCACCTCTGCATGCAGACATATAAATGCAGGTATATGAAGTGTATGACAGAGGAAAATACAAGAATTTGATGATGGTGATAGACTGGCTTAGTACTCAGATTTGCAGCTGACTGCTGGAGAGAGGCCAGTAGTCCAGCAGCCCCCTTTAGGCTATGCCTAAAAGATCAGATAGGACATAGCAGCAGTATAAGAAACAATGTGGAGTGGAGAGAAAAATTAACAAGCCTGTCAAGAATGAACCCCTAAAATTCTATTGTACAGAAAGAAAAACTCACCCCTCCAAAAAGGAGCACCCCCAGGTATTTTGGAAGTTAAGATCTATCACCCCCCCAAATTTCTTGGTATGCCAGAAATGGCCAGGACTGTCACAGAGTAAAAATGAGATTTTCTCAAGATTAGAGAGCCGAAAGACAAGAAGTAGAATAAAGTATCCCCATCAGAGGAATGTGGCTATATTAATTTAATTTTACTCAACTGGGGTATTTGCTCCCAGCTGTTCAAAATGAGTAGCAAGCTGCTCTGCTAGCCCGAGTGGCTTTCTCTGTAAGGGTACCACATTTGTTTCCCTAGGTGAAAACAGCAAAGGTGTTCAAGTTACAAAATGGACAGTAAAACTGCTATAATGGGCTCCTTAATGAGCTCTCTTCTCCTATCCTTGTCTTTTCTCAAAGAATTCAAGCATCCAGAAGAGCATCCTGAAAATGATGTATGTCCCCTTCTCTGAGAGAGTAGCAAAAATAACACTGTGGGCATGCAATTTTCAATGGCAATTTTCAGTGCTCAGAGTAGCCTGTGTTTCATATGGATGCTGCTTTCTAAGCAGCACTGAGGGATACAAATGTCACATGGTCCTCTGGTGCTTATTAACATGCCTCTCATTGCATTGTTAGGTCAATAGCTGTGTTTTCAATTAAAAGATTGCTTCTGAGAATAACAATGAGAAGGAGTACTATGTGCCACTTTACTAGCCTTTCAACATAGGCTATTCACTTTTGTTCATGAAACTTCTCAGTATCCACAGAAAAAATTGTGTCAGATTCTCAGTATAACACTACTAATTATATGTCTTTAACTGGGTGGTACTTCAATTCAATTTGCTTTTAAAAATCAAAATAAGCCAGGTGCTTACATGAACTCATACCAATAGGAGTTCAAGGACTTCTTTAGATACTCTTCAAACTTACTCAAAGTATGTACAGGAAATATATTAAAAGTCTCATTATTTAGCAAAATAATGCTAATCAATACTGTAATATGCAATAGGCTAGATTTTGCCTTCAATTGAACCTACATGAAGTCAAGAAGCAAAGGTACATAACACAGAGATTTTGCTTCAATATAGATGAACAGAGTTACAAAATCATAGACAGGTTTGGGTTGGGAGGGGGCCTTGAAGATAATCTAGTTCCAACCCCCTTGCCATAGAAAGTTGGTACTAGACCCAGTTGCTCATACTTCCAATCCAACCTGGCCTTGAACATCTCTGAGGATGGGAGATCCACAACTGCTCCCTGGACAACCTGTTCCAGCACCTCAACACCTTCACAGTAAAGACTTTCTTCCCATTATGTAACCTAAATCTACCCTCTTTCAATTTCAACCCATCTCTCTTTGTCCTATTATTACATGTTCTTGTAAATAGTCTTGCCTCATCTTTCCTGTAAATCCTCTTCAGGTATTGGACAGTCACAACTAATTAATGCAAAGCCTTCTCTTTTTCAGTCTGAGCAATTCCAATCCTATCAGCCCCAATAAAGAGAAAATGAATTCCCTCACAGGAGAGGTGCTCTCTCCCTCTGATCAACTTGGTGGCCTGTGGACTCTCTCCAACAGGTCCATGTCCTTCCTGTGCAGGGACCCCAGAGCTGATGCAGCCCTGCAGGTGGGGTCTCAGCAGAGCAGAGCAGAGCGGCAGAATCCCCTCCCTGGCCCTGCTGCCCACGCTGCTCTGGATGCAGCCCAGGACACGTTTGGCTCTCTGGGCTATGAGTGCTCATGGCTGGGTCATGTCCAGTCTCTCATCCACCAGCCACCCCAAGCTCTTCTGGGCTGGTCTCCATCTGTCCATCCTCCAGCCTTCATTGGTATTGGGGCTTGCCCTGACCCAGTGCCTTGTCTTGGTGATCTCCTGAGACTCCCATGGGCTCACTTCCTGAGCTTGTTCAGATCCCCCTGGATGGCATCCCATCCTTCAGGTGTGTCAACGGTGCCACTCAGCTTGGTGTCATCTGCAAATCTGCTGAGGGTTCAAATTCACATTCAATCCCTCTATGTCATTAATAAAGGTATTAAATAACATGGGTCCAAATATGGACTCTGAGATACTGTTGGGGGTAGTCACTGATGCCCATTGAGACTCTAAGACATTATCACTGCCCTCTAGATCTAATTTCCAACCAATTTCTAATCTACTGACCTATTGAATCTGTTGCTCTCTAACTTAGATAGAAGGGTGTTGTGGGTGACTGTGTCAAAGGTTTTACAGAAGCCCAGATAAATGGCATCTCTAGTTCTGCCTTTGCCCACTGATGTAATCACTCCATCAGAAAGCCAATGGGTTGATCAGGCAGAACCTGCTCTTACTGAAGTCATGCTGGCTGTCTTGAATCACCTCCCTGGTCTCTTCGCGCCTTCATGGATCTTCTGTTCCATGATATTCCCTGGCACACAGGGCAGGCAGAGAGGGCACTAGTTCCTAAGGTCCTCTTTTCTTTCCTTTGTAAAGATGGGTACAATGTTTTCCTTTTTCCAGTCCTCTGAGATGTTGCCTGACTACCATGACTTTTCAAATATCATGAAGAGCAGCTTGGCAACTACATCAGTGAATTTCCTTAGAACTCTGGGATGCAGCCTATCAGGTCCCATAGACTTGTGCAAATTCAAGTTCCTCAGGTGGTCAAGAACTGGATATTTACTTACAATTGGGAGCACTATCACTGCCTAATCCCATCCTACCATTTCTTTGAGAGATGTGAAAAAGGAGCTGCCATTAAAAAAAGGCAAAAATTTGCCTTTTTCAGAAATCAGCCTTCTCCTGATCAGTTGCTACTTTATCACTGTTATTTATCAGAGAGAGTGTACTTTTTTCAACTTTCTTTTCTAAATGACGTACTTATAGCTCTTGTTATTCTTTATGTCCCTTGCCATGTTAAGTTCCAGTTTTGCTTTGGTCTTCCTCTCTCCCTTCGTCCACAATTGTGATTCCTGTCTATACCCTCTCCAGGCCATCTGTCATTTTTTCCACTGTCTGTTCATTTGCATCTCTTCCTTTAGTTTGATCAGCAATTCCCTCTGTCATGCTGTCTCTTGCCTTCCTTGCCCATCTTCTTATGTGGATTGCCCCTGCCCAAAGAGGCAGGGATTTGATTTTAAGACAGGTAGCGTTAAAGTGAGAGGCATTTTTTTAAAGCCTGGGAAAAGTAGACTCCAAGCCTCTGCCTTGGGGGATGTGTCCTCTAAGCCCAGGAAAAGTAAAACTCCACCCTTCCTCTATAAAATCCTATAAAATAGGACCACCCTGGTCCTATTTGGGGTTCGCTGATTCTGGATTAAGCTGAGCTGGTTCCTGTGTTAGTGCAATAAATGGATTCCGGAGTTTAATGAAGCAGAGACCTGTCTCATTGCATCTCTTATGCCAGTCACCACCAGCTGTAACTTCCCAGGACATGATCCTGCATCTGTGGTTCGCCACATTCTTGCTCCTCAGGATTGCAAGCTCTTGGGCTCTATGGAAGATTTTCCTTAAAATCTGCCAACTATGTTTTGCTCCCTTGCCCCTAAGGACAGTTTCCCAGGGGACCCCATTGACAATCTCCTTGAAGACCTGGAAGTCCACCCTTCTAAAGTTCAGGGCCTAACCTTGACTCCTTACCTGACTTATATTCCTCAAGCCTGCAAACTCTGTGAGTATGTGATCATTGCAGCCCAGGCTACCTCCAATATTGACATCCCTCATTAGCTCACTTATGTTGATGACTCTTGTATCTAGAACTGCATTTCCTCTGGTAGGTTTTATCACTTGGCATAGGAAGTTATCCCCCATGCTTTCCAGGAGTCTCCTGGATTGCCCACAGCTTGCTAAGCTACTTTTCCAGTAGATGTTGAGACGTCCCCAGTAGGACGAGATCTGCATGCACATCAGAGAAGCGATTTTCCTGCTTAGACACCCTCCCCTGTGGAAGACCAAAGAGTTTGAATATGTTCATAGAATCAGGAAAATCCTTAAAGACATTTTGTCAGCTCTGATGCCTTACATACTGCAATTCACTTGAGAGCTGGGGCACTGCATATCAGATGCTCTCTGGAGCAGAGAACTTTATTCTCTGCTTTCACTGCCAAGCAGACAGACTGCAAGTTTACAGATTGCAAGCATTAACTGAAAACAAAAATTATATTGGATAGGCTTTGTTTGAAATTTCTCAAAATGTCAATTACAAAGGCATTATTGCAAAACATTTATCTTAATAAAACCAAACAGGGGACATGTCTAAACAATTTGACATTGATCAGTATGAGAAAACAATGAAAATATCATCCAGACAAAAATTTTAAAATTAAAGGATGTCCCTGTCTTCAGTAATTTGTACATCATCAATTGTATTGATTTATGACTTCTACACACAGGACTATAAATCAGAACTTCAACATTTCATTGAATATAGATTTTAAGGTGAACATCCTTTCTCAATGCTTGCAGGTTTTACCCTCTTATGATCATTCAAAATAAGTGTTCAAAACTAGACTCTCTGTATTTTTTTTTCCTTTTAACACTGTTCCAGATTCTGTCACTGGTCTTATTAAAAAAAAAGAAACAAAGAAAAAAAAATAAATGTGTTTTATCATTAGATGGCTTTTATTATTGCTACTTTCCTTAAACCTTTTACTGTGTCTCAAGTTATAGAGATTTCCTACCAATTTTTTTACAAATACTGTAGAGTTAAGGGGTTTGAGAAGGTAACGGAGCTGAGGGAGAATGTGAAGAGACAAAAAAAGAAAGGGAGACAGTAAGGCATGGACCCACTGACCTTTCACTGCCCCTTGGCCCCTAGGTGACCCAAGCTGGTTCCTTGCCTCCTTTTGCCTCTTCCAGAAACCACTCAGCTGATTATCTCTCATGAGGCAGTAAAATTTTTCTGACTTAAGAGTGAGAAAAAAGTCATTCTGCCTTTACCCCTGAGGGATGAGGAGGTGGGAAGATAGGGTTTTGCATTTGCTCCTGAGAAGTCTGGAGCTAGCTCTGGAAATAGTAATAAAATTTATAAAACACTAGTACAATGCCTGCATTCCTGCATATTTGAAAGAGAGGGAAAATCATCTGAAAAGCAAGGGTTTTGACTCTCCTGGCCCTCCATATGTGGAATTTCCATCCACATCAGCTGGAGTTCAGTATATAAAAGGCTCACAGAAGCAAATCCAAAAGGGCATGTAAAAGCAGTAGATTTTTTTCATCTGAAACCTGAAGCATTTAGCTTATTTCATGGAATAGAGAGCTACCCTGAAAACTTCTGTAAGTGTGATTCAATTTTAATCAAAATGGTGGCCAGAGAAGTAGGAATCCAGAAAAGTAATTTAATTTAAATTCATCACCTGTGCTCCTCCCCTCCCCCTCTTCCC
>VWYI01010271.1:0-14077 GCA_013399455.1 Anthoscopus minutus | reverse complement strand
CCCCACCCCCTACCCAATTCAACATCCCTTTTTCCTAAAACTGCCACATAAAAATTCCTCCAAAGAGAAAATGTAAACTGCTTTTTTGAAGATGGTAGAGATTTCTATTATACCACAATGTGGTCATTTATTAAGCAAGGAAAACAAAGTTTGTGCAAAAAGTAATATAATATGTGGTGGAAAGTGTAAAATACATTAAATCATATTTAGAAAGTCTAAAATTGTGAATTCAAAGCACAGCTGTGTAATATCGCTCAAAATAGTTCCAGCACTCTAGCAACAATGGATACAAAATTTATCTACTTATAGGAAAACGAAAAAATTCTTCCAGTAAACTTGTTTACAATTTTATGAGATTAGAACTTGATGTGTAACACATACAAAGGAAAAAATATTGGCAAACACCTAAATTCAGAATACTGCCTCTTATTTAATTTGACAGAGTTTTAAGGCTCAAAGAAATGCATATTACAGAGCTGGCACAGAAAAACAGTATCTGAGTGATGAATTCTTTGAACTTATGCTTTCAAGTTGTGCTTGGAGGACTAACAGCAGGCACTATGAGGTTGCACATGTTATATGCAACTACTGAGTCCAAGCAAGTAAATCTAAATATAATTCAGCAAAACATAATATAAAATAACATCCTTTTATAAACACCACTACAATGCTGGGGCAGTGGGAAATGCATTTACTGATATCTGGAAATTTATCAGTAAGAAAACACAGGAATATATCAACTAAAAAATATCTTCCCTAGAAAAGTTGTATGCAGTCATGTACCAGTAAAGGCCAGCTGAAACTTTGGTTCTGCTAGCCTATCCCACAGACAACTCAGCAGCTTGGATAGGAAAAATTTTACCTTAGGGAAATTTCTGCTACCCACACCTGAGCATGGAAGGTTGTAGGTTTGGTAAAGCCTGATTGCAGACAGTCCCACTACAGGCACTGGCCTTGAATGGGGACTTCTCACTTGCCCAAGAGTGACCCACAGGTTTCTGTCAACAGCTGCCCTAGCAGAACAAGAAAACAATAAAAGATAGATAAAAAAGGTTTAGAACTTCCTAAGCATGGTCTAATTACCTCACCATGTATTTCTGAAGAGCAGGGAACTCAGACATGGTGCTGAGAGAAAAGACTATTGTCTAATAATTTTGGCAAATTGTTCTTCATTGATGTACTATTTTGTGGATACCACTTACTTCATTGTGACACATCATCTCTAATAAGAATGTTATGTGCAAGACATGCTATAACATTTGGTAAATTCATCTATCACTTTAAATAAGTAAAATCCTACATTTTTTGCCCACACATGGTGCTGTGAAATTTGAAACAGCACCCACTCTGCTCTTACATACAGCCTTAAAAGATTATGACAGATTAAGTGTCATGAATATTTCTTACTTTATGTCTGCTTTGAAATGCTTTTTATCACTTGAGATATAGAAGTGTTTGTCTTTTGAGGAAGATTAATATGTTTTCTCAGACATATTATGACCAGCTTATATCTGTCACATAGGGAAATGTTCATTTCTCCAGATAATCCATTCACATTCACAGGTCTAAAGTTCTCTAAGGAGTGTCACAAATCCACATAACTCATCTGCAGGCAATGTTTTATGTCTGCCCCCCTCCTTCAGCTTACACATTTATAAAGACGAATAAAAGTGTCTTATACACACATATGCTAATTCAGATTATTTTTTCACATTTATATGTTTTTAGTTCAGTCATTATTTGAGATCACGTTTTTTCTTGGAAATACTATAATAGATGTGATGTGCTTTCTTCCATACTGGTCATATCCACTTTAGTGTTTGTTGTCTATCCCGACATCAAGCTCCACTAATAAGAACGTCAAAAATGATTGAGATGCAGGATATTCAGAAACCACATTAGAGCTTGATATCATGTATCCAATAATCTATACCTTTATGAGAAAAAGCAGCAAATATTCCCCTGATTCTATTTATTTTTGAAGAAATTAAATTCCTATAATTTCTCTGCACTGAAATGTTAGCATTCCCTTCATCTCTTTGTGCTCCCTGAAGTCATAAATACTACCTAGTTCTGCAGCAGCTATAATGTTTGTTTCAAAATGTCAGTGCTATGTTCCCAAACACTTTTTAAAAATATAAGTTCATTCATTGTGTATTTAGATACAACTCAGCTGCATAAAAAAAACAATTTAAAAATGAGCATACTATACCTGAGAAGCACACTAGGTTTGTGCTCACATATTATAAAGGCAAGTAGTTTCCACAGCCCCAAATCCTAAAAAGCAACCCACAGAGAAGTATTGTGTGATTCTGAACTTCACTTGTCATCAGTTAAACATGATCCTACTGAAAATTTCTCAATTGTGGCTAATATTTCTGAAAAAGCTAGGCTGATGCAGAGTTCTTGTTACCCTACATTTACCATACCTTACCAATTCTTGAAGAAAAAGCTAAAAAAATAATTATGGGCTCAGTGGAGACTCAAGTGTTACATGTAGTGTTAGGGAGAATTAATAATGCATGGCACAAAGGATTAGACCTTGTCAGCCAGGGGATCCACAGGTTTTAGCAAAATCACAAAATTTTAACTAAACATTTATCTTCAAGAGAAGGGACTTATATAGTAATAAAACCATTTTGATTGGAAAAGGCCTTTAAGATTATCAAGATTAAGTCCAAGCATTAGACCAGCACTGCCAAGTCCACCATTAAACCATTACACCACATCACATCTACATGTCATTTAAATGGGAATCCTATTTCAGTGCTTGACCCTCACCTCATTGAAATATTCAATATTCAATCTAAACCTCCTCTGGCACAAATTGAGGCTTTTTTCTCTGTCTTAGCACTTTTTACTTGGTAGAAAAGACTAACCACCACCACTACCACAGTCAGATAGTAGTAGAGAACAATAAAGTCTCCCTTGAGCCTCCTTTTCACCAGGCTAAACTTCTGCAGGACCTTTATCCATTACTTAAAAGATCTGTGCTCTGGACCATCTCTGATGCCCTTCTCTGGACATGTTCCAACACCTCAATGTCTTTCTTGGAGTCAGAGGCCCAAACGCAAACACTGTATTCAAGGTGTAGCCTCACCAGTGCAGAACACAGAGGGACAATCATTCCTCTGGTCCGGCTCGCCACATGATTTCTGGCCAGGCCAGTGGCCAGGATGCTTTCTTGGCTACCTGAGCACACGCTGGTTCATGTTTGTCCAGCTGTTGACCAGCACAAATCCATATGATATTTTTTATGTTTTCCTCACCCATAGTGGAATCTATTCCTTCATGTCTGCTGCGACCAAAACCCCATCACATCCTGTGCTAGTTTTGCATTTGTTGATATTTAGGAAGAAGGACGAAAACCACCCACAGGAATTATTCTTCTGAAAGAAGATGCTGAGAGCTTCCACTGTGCCTAAAAAAGGCCAATAGTTGTCTAGTTCTGAGAACTTACATCTTTGTAAACCGTTGAAAAGCTGGGTCCACTTCTGTGACCAGCACTTTTTGAAACCTGGGAAACCCAAAAAAGCCTTTTTTGCTTTTGTATTCAGGAGGTGAGTGAATTCCAGTAAGGACAGCCCTGCTCTGCCGTGGCCTGCGTGGCCTGGCCGGGCCGGGCCCCAGCGGCTCCCAGGCGGGAATGCCAGGGGAGGCCAGAGGGGCCCTGGCCGGAGCAGGGCCAGGTCACAGCTGCTGGGATCTCGGTAACACCAGGCCCTGCCCTCGCCCCTCCAGCCCGTGCCGAGCCAGGATCTGCCTGGGCTCCAGGCTGGGCCAGACCTTCGGCCCCCCCACCTCTACCATGGCCTCTTCCAGGGGCTGCCAGGTAGAGGAAGGTGCCCAGAGCGGACTGAAATTAATTTCAGCCACTGCCCACCAACACCTGCTGGCCTGGGTGAAATGTTAACCCTTTCAGAGCACAGATGAGACCTGCAGAGCATGATTCTTCCCTCGGGTGAGAGACAAGGACAAAGTAACAACACATAGAAAGGCAACATGAAGACATCAAGGGTCAGTAGAGAATCAAGTTCCAGATGGAAGGAGAATGAGCAGATGCCCTAGTATTGAGGCTGAAAGTTCTTTTGGTAACACCACAGAGATGGACCATAATATACTACAATATTCCCTTTAATTCATGAGAAAGTATGGAGGATGGAGTGTTCAAACTGAGCAGAGGCAGCCATAATTGAGCCAAGCAGATGTTGAAGAAGCAGTGATGCCATGAGAAGCTTGAACAGAGAGACAGACAGATGAGAGTGAGGAAGACCCTGTGCCTCAAGGAGAAAAGGAAAAGACCTCTGCTCATGGAGATGAAGATGATTGCAGAAATAAAGAGAGCCTTTGCCTTTGAACAGCTCATCCTTAAAAAATATCACCCCCTAAGTTGATATGGCCCATTCACTCAGCTGTGAGAAGACTCTGAAAATGGGAGGAGCTTCACAATATTTTTTTTTTTAGACTAGGCTGTTGCTGTTTGTGAAAATGTGCGGCCACGAGAAGACTGTGTTCTTGAAGAGGAGTCTCCGGGGCATGGCAACAGAAAAATCCTCACCCTATAAGAACTGAGGAAAGAGTATTGTAGATAGTCTCTGTAGTGAAAATTGATTATAAATCTCAGATTTTGTCTCTACATTGTCAGTTGGTAAAGGAAAGAAGTTGGACAGAGGGAGAAAAAGTGCTCTGGAGATTCCATTAAGAATTTTTTTTCTATTCTTTTAGTTCTGTTAATAAAGTTTTCTTCATACCTTTTAAGTTTTGAGCCTGTTTTTACCCTTCCCCTAAACCATCTCTCACAGCAGGAAATGAGTAAGTGCTCTCGTGAGTTTGGCCAGCTCTAAACCCACCACATTATTTGGTGCGTCAGCCAGGAAATTCAAACTGGCAAACCTAAACCACCACACATCCTTGCACATACCATTACACATCCTTGCACATTTCTAGCTGTGTTCCTGGGAATCAAATTCAGGTCACCCAAACAGGTTCGCCTTCCCTACAGTCTGTGACCAGTCTTTTGGTTACTTAAAAAACATTTTGCTGACTTCCTCACCCCAACCAGGTGGTCCATAGCATACTCCCATCACCAGGTCGCCTTTACTGTGCCTGAAGATCTTCTGGAGCTATATCTAGCTTGCTTGTAAAGAGAGTGGTTTTCTCCTGGAATTCAGGCATGCAAATATAGCACTATGTTTTTATGTTCTTATGAGGTTCATTAGCATGTTTGGTCTTTTGACTGTGACTTTTTTTAACTGCTTTCTGCTTTTAATTGATGTAATTTTTAGAAAACTCTTCATTTGTGGATTATTACTGTCAGTAAGCTGGAGGAAGTGGAAATACAGGGCTCTTGACATTAACCCAGACCTGTTAAGAGGACACTGGCTATATAGGTTGACTAAAATCCTCATTTCACTGGAAAAATTACTGGTTACTGAAGAGAGCCAGGTAAAAGAAGATCAGATAATAGAGGTGGACAGAAAGAGAGTGACAGAGAGAGAGAGAGAGGGAGCACATTGTGAAAAGGATAAAAATCACTGCATTTTTCTGATGTCTCACCAACACAGTTCATCAAATGACAGATCAGCATGTGAAAAAAGACGAACCAAAATTACCACAAAAGGGTTGAGATAGTACAAAATGAAAATCTTTAGTCTTTTGATATCGCCTATAGTCTCACCCTGACATCCTGATTACCGTTCTCCAAAGGACAGGAAACACATCTCCAGACTTGGGGATTTTCTTGCTAAAGAAAAGGATCAGACTGAAAAGGAGGATAAGACCAGAGAGGAATATCACTGAGTTCATTTCAGTTGTTATTTAAAATTTTTTTCTTTATATTACTTTGCTTCTCGAGAATTAAACAGAAATGTGGATTCCTGTTTAAACAGAAAGCAGTTTATCTCTATGAAGGAATAAAAACCCTGTGAGAATTGGGCACGTACCCAGACCCTTTTCTACAACACAAAATGCCTGTGGACCTTCAGAACGTAAGTGAAACATGCTGGAGAAATTGGTAAAAGTGGGTTCTAGGAAGAACTGGGGAGTTGATACAGCGAACCACCATGAAATAAGAGAGATAGAGTTCACTCATAAGGATCTTACAGGTATGAGATGCTAAAATCTTGCACAAATGCTGGTTGGCTCATTAACCCTTATACCATGCAAGCAGCAGCATAACCAGCAAGAGATAGCTGGTACTTATCCTGCAGCACAACTTTCTTCCCATTAAATACTTGTCTTTTCTCAAAGGAAAAATTAAAATAACTTCACTACAAAGTAAAAATAAAGAAATAAAAAAAGGGCAAGCCACTTATTTCAAACTGGGGCTTATATGTACATTTTATCTATAAAAATTATATATGATAATATTATTCATTTCCTACAATGTTTTATTTTAACTAAGGAATAGTCTTACTCACTGAAATATGAGAATGCACTGAGCAAAGAAATTAGAAGCTATATCTCAGCTGGCTAATCAGTAATTATGGGTAAAAGATCAAGTTATAGGGGCATTTCCTCTCAGTAGAGAAAGGCAAAAGTTTACAGAATATTTATTTATCTTCCAGCCATATTTTTCCCTTTTGTGACGTGTGATACACAGAAACATATCCCACTAGCCACGGGTACATTACATGTATCGTAGTTGATGTTCCCTTTACACTTATTAGGTTTTGCGATAACTTTTTTTTCCCCTTTTTAATATCAGGAAATTATTGAGCCGCTGGAGGTGGGGGGCGGCTGGGCCCCACCAGGCCGCGCTGGAACCAGCCCGGGCCTCCCCCCGCCCCTCCCCCCTCCACCTTCAGAAGCCAGAAGCCAAAGTGAGCGAGTTCAGAGTTTCCCGGGCTTTAAAATGGGCGTTCACGGGGGTGGATTCTGATTTCTAATGGTTTACAAAGCTGTCAGTTCTCAGAACTGGGCAGCTATTGGCTCTTTTTGAAGCTCCCAAGAGCCTCTCTCAGGAGAACTATTTCCGGAGATGTTTTCCTTCCTTCCTCTCCAATATTAACTAATGTCAAACCAGCACAGTATTGAATAAAAAAACCCTACCTGAATAGAGTTTTGAGTACCTTTCCCTTTATTTGTCTATAATAACAAAACACCAGTTACAATATCTTAGAAATTAATCTGGCAGTTACAAGTTATAAGCTGCTGTTTAGTCACATTTTTCTTCTAAAAAGGAAAAAAAAATCCCATTATTAGTCACATTTTTTTTCTAAAACAGTACAGATCTCGTAAGTCCATTTGCAATACAATAATGCACACACATGAATGTATATTTTTTGCCTATCTTGACCTCACAATATAATTGTTGATTTTTTTTAAAAGTCTACCTAGACATACAACACTTTATTATCAGATTTATTCCTGTAGGAATGTATTAAAAATTATCTGGGCCAAAACAAAGGTCTTCACTACCCTGCCTCCAAAAACTGCCAATAGCAGCTATCTAGAAGAGAAGATAAACACAGGAGCAAATATAAGTACATGTATGTGTTCCTTATCCAAACATGCCACAAATGTAATTAGTACTTACAATCAATACAGATTATTAACATTTCAATTTTTCATTATAATGTAACTATCCTTGTTTTCCTCATCAACACATAATTAAAACACAATAAAAATGTATTCAAGCAGTCTTTTTTATAAACCATATCTGAGCTAAAAAACTGTCACAGAGGTTCATCAATAACCCAGATTTTGGATTTTTTTAAGATACGGCAGAAAATAGAGTATTTTTCCAGTTTGAACATATCTAGTATGGACATGACCAACTAATTTATTTTGGCTGCAAATCAGAGATTCCTCTGATAACTCATCAGATATGCTGCTTTCTGTCTCTTTTTATTTTTAGTTTATTCCTTCATGTTATGACCAAGAAGGCTTCTCGAAGTCCCTGTGCAAATTTCAATAATAATTTACAAATACAAAATTTGAAACAAAAATAATAACTTGCACAGTTTTTATTAGACATTAGTGTTTCTTTTTAATATAGTTCCTGTGGATATGGTTTATGAAAGAACTACAGATCTTGTTTCTCAGCATAAAGTAAATAGCTGAAAGCTTCCAGTCACTATATATCATTACACATAAGGAGAAGCAGTTACTAAGTGATTGCTTCAAATCCACCTGTATAAGGGCTGAATTTTACCTAAGTTTTAGGGGGAAATGACTAGATTGGATTTTAAGTGGCGTGAGTCTCAAAGAACATAACTTTAAAGAAAACTTCAAGTCTGAACTATCAAATAATGTAAATCAGTCTGCACATGTACACAGGATTTCATCAGCTGAACAGTGGATCTTGTTCCTGACCCTAAATAACTGTGTGCATCAAAAAACAAAACTACACGTGTTAGGAGACAAAGCATAGTACTCTCACTAATCAAAAGAGGTTTGTGTTGGGTAATAGGAAAACACCCTCTTCACCTAGAGGGTGTTTGGGCACTGAAGCAGGCTCCCCAGGGAAGTGGGGACAGCACCAGCTTGTCTGAATTCAAGAAGAATTTGGACAGTGTTCTCAGGCACTTGGTGTGGCTCTTGGGGCATCCTGTCCAGGGCTAGGAGTTGGACCTTATTTTTGTACGTTCCTTTCCAACTCAGTTTATTCTATGATCCTGTCATTCTATGACTTTTTACTGGTCTTTGCTTACACTATTATGACAGAGTGCAAGCAAGAAGTTTAGCACTTAACCAAGTTACACCATACTAATATTAAATCCACCTTACTCCAACAGATAAATCTTCCTTTTAAAACTGGTGTCCATGAGCTCTGACTGGAGTACACTGTTAAATGCCAAAGTAACTTGCTATTTTTGGGCAGCTTAGGGTATGCAGCAAGATTGTTCAGTTTACAGTGGTGGCTACCACATTACCTTTTCTGAACTCCTTTTCTGCTTTTGTATTACAATGTGCTTCAATATTGTAGGTGACTAATGAATCCTACCTACCACTGAAACCCTTGAGGATAAGTCTCTTGAAAGGGCCATATAAATACCAAATTATATGCTGAGAATAAACACATACAATCACCTTCAAAATTCAGAAGGCAAGCAGCAGCTGCAGAGATTCTCATAGTTTCAGAAACAGAGTGGTTAGAAAATGAGTAGCAAAAAGTTTCAAAACTAAATAGAAGGTAGGAGGGTTTCTCCTAGGCTTTTTTTCAATTAAAAAGTTCATTAGCAAACACACTTCGCAATAGTGAGATTTGCTGTTCTTAAAGTATCATTGCTATTCTTAAGGTATAATTGCTGTCTCTCAAAATCTGTGTATTAAGGAGTGTTTGTCCTTATTTTTAGGAATAATTTAGTATTACTGAACAGTTACACACTCACGACACAGGGAACAAAAAAACCCCAAAGCAACTGTGGCACAAGTATAAAGGTATTCTCTGCCATATAGCTTTTGTCTGAAGAGAGAATGGATCAAGTCTTGTCTTTTTAATCCGAAACAAAACAATCTTGAACACATAATCATCCTCTAAAATCTCAGGAGTAGTCTTGTTTTCCTTGTTATGTTCTTTTGTTGAAACATGAAAAGGTTTTTTTCCAAGAGGATCAACAGAAACATAGGCCAAGTTTAATATTACATAAAATATAATGCACAGATTGTACAATATGAGAAAGGCATTAAACCTCTGTAATAAGAAAATAGCATTTCTTATTTTTCAAATTATGTATTACATCAAACCATATCATCTCTCCACCAAATAATTTCCAGTTTTTGTTTTTACAAATAGTAATACATTTGTCTATCAATTCAAGACTACTGAGCAACAGAACCAGAGGAGGTTGAATTCTCATACAAAACACAAAGAATCTATCAAAAGAATATCATGAGACAGGGTGAAGTGGCAGACATGTAAAGAACTGAAGGTGTACTTATGTAGGATTAAAAGAAATAAGGGCAGAGGCAATGAAGCCAATACACTCTGTTGGGAGGGTGCTTCCATCTTATGTCTTTTAGCACATGACTGTTCTGTGGATCTCTTTTCATTAAATATTTTCTGTTCTGTTGACAAAAATTACATGGGATGAGACTGACAAATCAAATGATTTTTCTACACCCTGCTTGCAAATGTGTGCTAACTGTATGCTTTGAATAGCCAAGATCAGAAAAAAAAGAATTTAGTCAGAATGCACACTGACCTTAAGGAAATTATTCAACCACAACATATATACTGTAAGAACCAGAAAGATTATTGCTGTTGAATCAGATTATCTCTCGCAGATATTGCCTTGCTTTTAAGTTTCAGTTACTCTTGGCTTCCCTTTTTTGTATATACTCATTTAAAATGCACATATGTTGCTTACTTGTTGTAGGAAAGCGAATAATCAGGAAATAAAAGAAACCTTTGTTTTTACCTGTTTCAACAACAGTGCAGGGGTAGTTATTTATACGCCCTTGAGAGTTTGATTTCAAGTGTGATTACATTTATTTTAAATATGTGAACAAAGTCCCATCATGACTGGGGTCCTTTAAGAGCTTTCCAGACTACAGAAAGGGTGGTGGATGCATATGTTCTGCAAAATATGTGATTTTAGGTACTTTAGTAGCACCTTTACATGCAAATCTATGCACACTCTGCAATTTTTAGCAAGCTACTGCTGAAGAAGTATTTACTGCTTTTTGGCAAATGCCCTTTTCTTTCTACATCAAAATATGTCTTACTAGGCATAAACTGTAATTGCTCTTTTTAAATGTGAGATGCTTACTTTCTCTACTTGGTATGTTCCTTTCTCCACAGTCAAACTGAACAATTCTTTCACATGCTGTATGATATCCTATATCATATGTTTATGCTAAGAGTGAAAATGTTCTGAACTTCCAGCAGGCCTACCACCCCTGAAATGACAACTGTATCTCCCAAATGTGACAGCACTGGGATAGATTTTATGCTGGCAAAGGTGTACCCACCTTTGCCAGCACAAAATCGTAAATAATAAATCATAGGGTACTCATAAATACACTAATATTTTATACAGCTTGCATGAATTAATACATTATAATATGCAGCTTGCATGTGTAAGGAAGTACATTAATCTCTAATTCCTCTGAGAAAGGGAGGGGAAGATGGTATCTTACACGTGTAGGCTATTGCTGTACCATTTCCTTTGGTGCCAGATGCTAGTAAGTTGTGCTTATAGAATGACTAAAAGGTAGCAACTGAAAATTTTAAAACACTAAAAAAATGCATTTATTTGAAAGGTTGAACATAAATACTACAGTTGTACTTTATTTACACCCAAAAGTTATGCTGCAACTGCCTTAGCAAAATCAATTTTTTTAGATATATCAAAGTGTGTATTTATGGTTCCTCTCACCTCTGTTACATTATGCCACCCTATTATCATGTATTCTCTGACCTATTTAGAAACATTGATTATTTTAGCAAACTCAGTCCAAATTCTTGTGCATTTCTACTCAAAGCCTAGCACAGACTTCACAGATTTCTTGATAGAGAGATTATTCTCCCCTTAGAAATGATTTACATAACAGAGGGAGACTAAACATAGAGATGCATGCCATGGAAGTCAGAAAGGGTTTAGTCTTCACAGCACTGGCCATTTGGTTTGGGGGTATCTTGGTCCTAACTTCTCACAGCCTGAATGTTTTCTCTTTAGTGCAGCAAGGTGGCAAAGGTCAGATACTTGGCTAGGGTAAATCAGTAGTAAGTCCCACTAACTTATCCAAGAGTTAGTTAATAGTGCTGAAAATCTGTCTTACTATCATTTGATTGACATAGAAAATCAAGTAGATGTTCTGCTTACAATAGGTGCATAAAAATAACGCTACCATAGTAATGCTTTTAGGTAAAACTAAGGATAGCATGCAGTACTTTGTTTTTTGTGTGTCTCTGAAGGCAAACCACCGTTTAGTTGGCTCTAACTAGACTGATCTACAATCTTCCTGGTCTTTCTGCCTCATCTGAGCAAAGCAGACTTAGAAACAAGCCTGTCCAAACAGACTCAGATGGTAAGATCTAGAACAGATTTATATTAATCCTATGTAATTTCATACAAACTTAATGTGAACTATATTTTGAAACCAGTTTCACGACAGTACTTCTAATTTTCCATGATGTAATTTGTTTTGGATGAAATAATACTAAACCTGGAAAAAGCTCAGAAAAAGTTCAAGGGAGAAATCTGACTGACAAAACCATTCAGGGAATAGCTTGAGTTGTTTACAAAAGCTGAAACTCAAATCTACCAGAACACATAGCCCTAAACTTAAGGTTCAGTCTGCTCTTTGTACCTTAGATTGCCATATAGATGAACCATGGACAGTATATTCAGCATTACAATATTTCAGTTTTCTTCTATGTTTTTCTTCTAATATATTTTCTATATAATAAATATAATGAGAAGCTTTCTTTTGGCAAAGAATCTGATTAAGTGTTCAGTTTAATAACATGATGGAAAAAATGCTTTATTTAAACAAGGTCCCTATTCCTTTTCTGACAAAATAGAATTCTGTCTGCTCTTTTATTTGTACATGTACAACCTGTACTGAATCAAAGGGAATAATGTAATTAAAATACACTGAGGTATGCTTTTTGCTCACTAATACTGTAAGAGCCAAACATTTTACCTGCTGTCTTCTTCCAGCTTTATAATCTGTTATTTCCCACACACCACTGCCACAGTAACCACACTGTTTTAAATCAGATTTTTTTAAAACCTTTATCTGCTTCCACAGATCAAGTTTCATATGTGATGCATATATTCATCTTCATATGATGCACTGCGAGTACAGCTAGTGTCAGAGCATGTAGATCCATTTGAACTTTATGTTGCAGAGTTGCAAAAAATGTGAAATCACAAAAATACAGAAGAAAATTCTAACTCTAGGCACAGGATCCATCTGTTGGTATTGAAACTGAAACTATTAGATTTATTCCAAATTAACAGTTGTCTGTCAGAGTATAGCAACAGAGTTGGCTGGTTAGTGGTAGTATGAAGTCTTAAAAGTGGTCTAACCAGCCTCAGGATCTGATAAAGCTCTCTGTAACATGTGAAACACAGGATGGTTGAAGAACTCTTGTCCTGTGCAGCTGATGGTGTCTGTGTCCAAGTGTGTGCCGTGAAACCTGTGCCTTGAGGTCAGCTCTGTCATACTGAGGGCAACTGAGTTTTCTTTTTCACTAGATCTCAACACCAGCTGAATAAAATTAGGTTTCTGAGCCAGTAATCCTACAAGGAGAGGCCTAACTGTAGAAATCAAAGTGACATATGGGAAACACTGAGCCAGTAACACAAAAAAATACAAAAATGCTCCGGTAGCAGTTCCTTTTTTTTTTGACATGGGAACCTGTCTGTTGACAGCAAACTGGCTTACCAATGCAAAACAGTTCCCATGTTTAAATCACATGTCCCTTGACATCAAGCTACTAGAAAAAGAGCCTCTAATGATCCAGTGAGTGAAAAGGGTTGTGACATCATCCCAGTTGGTAATTACTTAGCCAAAACTTTGTAAAGAGTCTGTGCCTTGATGTCAAACAAACCAGAGAAAAACATAGGCTCAGCAGCATTTAAACAGTGCACTGGACAAACAAGAGGGGATTTCTGAGCCAGTCTAAAAAGGGTTTATGCCTTAGCTTTATCACAGCAAGGTAGCTGTATTTACAGAATAAAACCACAAAAAGCCTGAACTTTGGCATCAGCTCAGCAATTGAGAACTGCTAAGTAAATGAGCTTAGGCCACTGTTTATCCCTCCAGGAATACTCAGCAGTACCAAGGTGAAGAAAACAGACAGGCCAAAACTCTCATTTCACATTCTAACACTGGGAACACAAATTTAAAAAATGACCCTATATTTTCACTCACTACTGAAAAAAAGGTACATGACTGTTCAAGGTGAAAGAACAATTTGGCAGAAATCAGTAGGGCCATAAAGTCAGAAAGTTATGTATATCTACTATGCAGATGCAGTTTTCCCTTAACTTCTACCATCTCAACTTTAAAACATGGTATAATGTATTCTGAGAATGCAGACTTGTAACTAAAGACATCTTTAATATAAAATTTTGATTATATTTTAAAAATACCAACTTAGTGTAAACAAATCAAGGGG
>VWYI01010262.1:0-33393 GCA_013399455.1 Anthoscopus minutus | reverse complement strand
TCAGACTGACAACAAAGTATGACAGTGAATGAGAATGAAAGAAGCTCGTCTTTTTTGAGGAAAATCTATGAGTGCATAGGATGTTATCAAAGTCATGGTGCTTCCTCCAGAGATGATGCACAAGGTAAATTCAAAGGCAAGTATAGCCAAGATGAGGAGAGAGACAAAAAAATATACAATGCAGCAGACAAATTATGTGTAGAGAGGAAAAAAGTCTGCCAAGTATGAAACTGAGTATAGAGCTGAGTTGGCAGGTAATACAATCAAGAAATTCTCCCAGCTTTATGTATGGCAACCAGATTTAATAAAGTTTTATAAATGTTTGAAATTTGACTTAACATTTCTGAGGAAATATGTCCATAACTGTGCTAGGAAATATCTTCATAACTACGCTAGCAATCTGATTCCCACCTTCTCTTTCTTTGAATTCTTCCATCCTGCAATGATTGCACCACTGCTGGTAGTGGAGGTGTGGGGGGTTTACGGTAGGATTTTCATATTAAAAGCCGCTGAGAAATGGATCAGTCCTGTGTGAAGGTAAAAATTACTTTTTCAGACTGTTGCTGACACAGCAGGTCTTTCTTCAGAAAACAAACAAACAGGACCATTTTCCCCACATTCTGTAATTTTTTTCACTATAATTTATGTAGTAAATCTCAGAATTGTCCCTTAGTAATCTAATTTAAGCTGAATAAGTTTTTCCTTTCATCTATGGGATTGACTTACTACACAGAGTGTAGAGTAAGTCTGCCGGCTCTTGTCATTGAAAATGCAAATTGAATCCTGGCGTTGACAAGAATGTTTGGATTTGGTATAAAAGAGACTTAGTCACGGTACATTTCCAGCTCCTGATTATGCCAAAGCAGGAGGGCTGAGTGAATGCCAAGAAACAGCAGTTGCCACTCCCTCCCTGAGGGAAGGAAAAATGGATAGCCTACTCCTGGCCCACACGCACTTTCTGTATTTCACCCTTGTGAGCTGCCCGAAGAGACACTAAAAAATAAGGAGATACATGGAATTTTGAATTGTGTGTTTGTTTTTGTTTCCAGTATTTGTTCAGAGGAGACTTGCAGGGGCAAAGTTCTCCACTACTGACTCAACAAGCACTTCATCAAAAGGTACAAAATGGCTTCCAGTGTTTTTCAAAAATAATATTTCAAATAAACCATTTATGAGTCTTTCTGCATTTATGCACAGATTCGGTGGTCCTTTGCACACTCTAATATGAGCAATATGAATTTAGGTGCAGGACTCCTCAGTTCTCACAGAAAACTCAGGTTGCTCTGGTTCTTTTTAAAAACTTCATCTTCAAAAACAGAATGGACATGCAGCTGTGTCCTGAAAAGTTTCTCCTGTGTACATTCTGGTTTATAAGGCAATAATGGGTGAGCCTTTGTAAGTCCTCAGGTGAATGGACCAGTAGTGAAATTAACCATCCTTATATAAATGAAAACCTAGAAAATCCATTAAAAAAAACCCCAATCTCAACTCAACCAAACAGATTTAAATACTGTATTTCTTCTCTCTTATTTTTATATACTGGTGCACAAAAAATACATTTTATTAAATTTAAACACTCACAAATAACATAGATTTCATAATCTCTGCTCTATTTTAGCTTCTACACAAAATTCTAGACAAAATTAATAAGACATGAATATAACTTATTCTCTGTGTGCTGTAACTGTATCTGAATAAATTCACTGTTTGTCAAATGAGGGAACAGGAATTGCATATTGCAAACTTCTCTTTCCAATTAATTAAGACTCATATGAAATGTCCAGTTCAATTGTATTTAATATTTGGAGGGGTTACGTGGTAGAAATAACACCACGATAAAGAATGGGAACTTAGGAGGAGGAGGAAAACAAAAGATTACCCAGATTCTTCTGGACACTTCTTGTCTCAAAGATAGAATTCCTTGCTTGCTGGCCAGTCCTGACCATGTTTTGCCTTCCTTTCTACATATGTGTTGTTCCATAAAATCAGGAAAATAAACCAAGGGAGTTAAGGAAATTTTCTTCCAGGAGATGAGGGAGTGTTGTTAGGTTTGGGTTTGGTCTGTTGCTTTGGGTTATTTTCTTTTGCATGATAATACCTGTAAAGATTACTTCATGGGGATATTAATTGTTATTAATACAACTTTGGGAGTTGTATCCCAATTCAAAGAGTAAGTTCATGTCAGTTCAGTGAAAGGTGCATTGTCTTAATTAAATGTTGTGGCTGAAAAGTGCTAAAAGCCATGTTGAAACTAAAAATAGAGGACTATACAGGAGAGACTTCCCCAAAGCTGACTTTGTTCATTAGCATGTGAATAACCTCTTTTGCAGCCTTCACATCATTGAAGGCTGAGCATTCCCTTTCCTTATCCACAAAGCCTTCCTTTTGAAAGGATGTACTTGAAGGGAAGTACATTCACCAACCAGATGGGAAGGCATTGCCTCCTTTAAGTAATCCTGAGATTACTAACAGAAGGAGGCAGATTTTTGTCCTCCAAATGTACTTTTTCCTCAGTAAAGCTGATTTCAACTTCCTAATTGGCTTTCAGGGGTCTTCTATGTCTTCACACAACTAAATACCCCTTCCAAACTGTTAAGGAAGGACTTTCTCTAAGGGAACCACTGATGGACTGAGGCTTGCTGCTGCTGCTGTTGAGCTTGCTGCTCAACCTAAGGAATGTTACTTTCAGTTTTTTATACAGATGACAGAGAACATTTTCATATCCAGTCTTTCCTGAATGTGTTCGCTGTGTGATCTACCATGAATATGTGCTAAAATTTGAAAAAGAGAATGCTTAATCTAACAGCACCACACTGGGGCGCACTGGAGTATTCGGGATATTACCATACAAGTAACAGAAGCCCATTTGGTTTCAGAATCCCTAGAACAGAATCCCTAGAAATATTTTTTCCCAGGGTTGTGTAACACCACAAGAAATCCTCAGATGTTCTGTTGCCTTCTCAGCTTACTGTTTCTGGAAAAGCATAGATATTTTTGAAGGTAAGACATTTGTGACTGTTTTTTTTCTTACTTTTAACTTTTTGGGAGTCTTGTAGCTTTGTCTGTCTTGTAGCTGAACTTGGATTTCTTTAACAGCTGAAGATATTTATGCTTGGAAAAGTGTATTCTTTGTGAAACATATGGATTTGTGAAGATAAAACAGGACAACAACTGGCAAAATCAGAACAGAATAGAGTGTTAAACTAAAGGATTTTGAAGTGTCATGCTGACAAACTTTGATGCAACAAGCCNAACTCCCTGCCCCTCTCCATCCCCAACAGAATTTGCCTTCTTATGGCAATAAAACTGGGGGTCTGGTCTTCATTAGGTACATCTTTGTCCCATGGGGGGACCTTGAAATTACAGCTTTCATTTTTCTTATCCTCCTCTCTTTTTCTAGTCTTTTTACTTGACTTTTTGGGTGTAACTCTTCTCTGAGTTAGTCACCCTCAATTCCCTACCCACCTAATGGAAAGAAATGGGTATTTCAAGGTTGTGACTCATGAGGGACATTTAAAATGTCTGACTGAGGTTTAGATGAATCAGGACTGAACTTAACTTATCAGGACATTGCTGACTGTGGTGGGAATATGGAAGTGCGAGTTGTGATGGAAGTGTCCAAATTCCAGACATCACCATTTGACTCATTGAAATCCAGCCTGTGTATTTTTCTTCACAGGGGATTGAACGTTCATATTAAAGACATTCCTCTGGCACTCTATGGAGTTTACTGAGGGTCTAATGACTTTTGAGCCTTCTGTGATTCACGCTACCTGTCAGCTCAGGAACTGCATATGAATTTGCCTGAAATTTGCATTTGGAAGTTTTCGGCCTATCTGAGAAGGTGAGACATTTACACTTTCTTGCTTTCAGAGGAGGACTTAATCTGGCTGTATTTTGCAAACTCCATAAATTCAGTTAGCAGAACGAAGCAGATATGTCTCATTTTAGGCTTTCCAGCAGCTTTTTCTTTCTTTACTTTCTTTATTTCTCCTCCACTGTTTTGTCATCCCCCCAGCTCTCTGCTCCTTCTTGCTGCTTCATGAGACTGACATTACTTTTTTCACCAGCCTTCAATTGCTTTTACCAGCCAGCACTCCAGTACTCTGGCATCCTGTAGTTAGTACAGCTGTTGAGAAGACTGTGTGACATAGTCCACAACCCTTCTCCAGCTCTTCTTGAACATTGCTTAATCCTAGTGCACTTTTCCTGAAGCAGACCCATCTGTCTATGACTAGGACGTCACAAGCTGGTTGACACATGGGGGAATTATCTGACTTCCCACTGTACCCATCTGAGCTGAATTCTCTGTTGCTTTTGCTTCTTACAGGAAGAATTGGATGATTTCTGAACATCCCACTCAGTACTAGAACCACAAGTTTATGATCTTAAACTTGAAGTCTGGAGAGTGAGCCACACAAACTTGGTTCTTTATGTCTGGTACTGCTTTTCCTGCAAATGCTATTTCCAGAGTGCATCACACTGTTTTCTGAAGAAACAGTTAGAAACAAAAAGGAGGCTTTGGAGGCTGCGCAGACACTGGATCACTACCTTCCACAGCAGAAAGCAAATAACCTCAGATTACCGCCACACTAATAAATATATGAATTATTATAATCAGCTAGAGAATTTTGTGGACACCAAAAGCATGCACAGTACAAGCCACTGCAAATCAACTTCCACCACTAAAGGAAAACAGTCTTCCAGTCAAATACTCCATAGGGAAATGTTCTTCTCATTCATGGCACATTTGCACTGGTGATGTTTCAATTTAGAACAACATGAAATTATCTTGGAAAAAAAATTTTGCATTTTAGCATAATCCTTTACTTTGATTGACACCAAAATCTAGGTAGATTATTTGAAGACTTTTGAGACATAGGAGGTGGGTTCTTCTGGATCCAGCTTTTTTTTTTTTCTTTAAAAGAAAATAAACTTAGTTCTGCCTTGTCATGTAGCTTCCTGCAGTTAATTACATCAGCAGACAAGATGGCACAACCTAATTTTTCAATTGAAGTTTTTTATTACGATATCACCCTAGTTTATTGGTGATCCAGATTAGCTCCACTGAAGGTAAAAGCTTTAATCCTGATTGACACCAGGAGAGAGAACTGAATTTAGCTCCCTCTTTCTGATAGTAAGCATTTCACAAGCAGCACAGATTTGTGGTAGGTCCTTCTTGTTTATTTTGTGTGTGTGTCCCTATTTGTTTAGGGAGCCTGCGGTAATCTTGCTACAATCTGAAGTCCCAAAATACCACAAGAAGGGGTATCCTACACTGTCTCCAGTCTAGCCAACAACAAATAAGTCCTAGGAATACCACAAGGAAGTTAATTTATGGTTTGATTTCTCAAACAAAGAGCTCTGGACAAAGTTCAGATAAGCAAGTAATGTTATGGATTCTTATCTGGAATAAACTGGTATATCTCCAGGGCTTCATTCAGGGCCAAAATGACCATAAGATAGAAAGCAGAGAAATTGAAAGATGTATCTCACATGAAAGTACTGGAAGAGAAAATGGCATGTTTCTCTTCAGATCACAAGCACATTTCAAAAACCTAATTAATTTTAGTGTGTTTAATTGTTGTCTGTTCTCCTCCATCTGGTTTTTAATTTCCCCTTTTTACAGCTTATGAGCCAAAATTTTTTAAGACTGCAAGGTTAACACTGGGTGCAGGGGATGTATAAACCAACTTTTCAGCAGTAGGATTTATACAAGGGGGAGAATGCAGGATTTGCCAGGTGCAGACAGATGTAGATGATACCTGCAGAGCTTTAATACCCTGATGATGGTAACTGTAAACCTGAGAATTCAGACACTGAGAAGGGGCAAAGCACAGCACCAATCTAAGCCTTGCAGCATTCCTGAGTTGCAGGTGACAGAATGACAATTCTCCTCATATTGTGTCAAGCAGCATTGTTATCCCCTAATTCTGACCAGGCATAATAGAAAAATAGTTCTTGTTTGTCCATACAGCTGAGCTCTGCTTAGTTCTGCCTCAGCTAACCCAGGTGCTGTCAACTATTTTTAAACTGATTCAATTTTGCAGCCAAGGACCACCCATTGCTTTCCAAGGATAATAATGACTTGTTTGATTCTGAGTAATCTTAGGGCACCTCGGGGCATTAATTAGCTGGAGTGAATTTAGTTGTGTTTGGTAATTGTGCTGTGGAGAAAACCATGGGGAATGGTGGGTGACCTACTCATCTGCTGCAGGGAATGAAGGGCTGAGGGAGCAGCTGGGCTGGAAATGGGGCAAAACCACTGTGATTCTTAAAGATGGCTAGCATGCGAATATCACGGCAATGTTTCTTAAGTGCCTGTGCTTCAGGACCTGGTTGCTGAAAGTGGTAATCAGTATGTCTTAAAATTCTTGTTCCTAAGTCACTGTATTATGATTTATACATACTTATCTGTGCTAAGTGTGTAGTAAAGTAGAGAAACAGCTAGAGAATATTTTTATATACTGCAGGATAAGACATGTGGCAGTTTGATCAAATTCCTAGCAACACATTTGGGTGTGTTCATCCCAGGGATGCCTTTATAATTAAGGTGAAGCTTTGGATGTTCACATCCAGCCAACAGACTGTATCATATGCCAGTTATCCATATTATTCTTCCACCTGAAACCACAGGACCTAAGGCTTAATATCTTACTAGACAAAACAGGAAAAAGTAATCCTGGTTTTGCAAGAAGGCACTGGAAAATAGTTTCTCAGAAATTACCACATTTGTTCAAGAATTTAAAAACAGTCTATGCAATGTGCTGTACAGGGAGTGCAGAGTGGTGAGTAGAAAGGTTTTACTATCACTCATTTGATATGGTCTATATAATTTATTTAGGATTATGTTTCCTGTGAATAATCCCATGATTCAGTATGAATGACTTAAAATTCTTTTCACTGAATGATGTAATCATGAAATTCATAGCACAAACAACCCCTAAAGGTCATTTGATTGTACTACAAACAGTAAGATTATGATAAATATAAATATAAAATTGAAAATAAAAAAAAAAAGTTGGTGGAAAACAGTTCAGTGTTTTTAATATTTTTATTACAACATCATTTTTAATTTAGTGACTGCACAGCCTTTTTTCCATCCAATACAAAGAATAAGCAGTTATTATTTATTTAGCAGTTCTTTCAGTGTGGTGGTTTTATTTTCCACTGTGTCTACTATTTATGTTCTTTTAGGCTTTTCTGTGTGCTTATAACTCTGAAACATACAATTACTTTATAAATACTGTTTAGGGTGTCTTCAGAACTTCTCTGAGGCATGGTATATATAGTCCCTTTTTCATAAGCAAGCATTTGAAACTTGCATGGAGTCTTGCATAAAATCTGCTGATTTCAGATGGCAATTTTGAGTTGTCTAGGACCTGCATTTTTTAAATTATGCATCTTTCCCTATACTTGAGAGTTCCAGCTGATACACGCTGGTAGTGGGAATGCACAGCCCTTTTCCTTGAGGTACAACTCTTTAGTAGGCATACTTGTTTATAGCGCCTTGTTTATGGCCAATGCTGACTATTTTGATTTAAGAGATTATATTGGATACTCCTAGTTGAGGCAAGGACAAGAAGAAGGTCCCCACAATATCAGCTGCTTAATTGCGTCCATCTTAGTGACAGCCAACTTGCAATTTTGATCAGAAGGATAATTCCAAAATGCTTTTCTTTAGTTACAGTGCAAGTTCTTCTTGAGCCCAAATTTACTTTGTTTTAAAAAAATTAAAAATAATTAGGTCAAAAACGTTTTTATATAATTGTACTGTCTTCCAAATTAATTCTGAACAGAAGAAAGTTTCAGAATTTATTTTCAGGGCATGTTTTTCTGTTTAAGCCATTGACAAAAAAGCCAACAAAACTGTCAGCAAGGAGTAACAGCAGTAAAAAGTGGTTTGCTACTAGGTATCATGAGCATTTGAGTTGCAGGAAAATGGTAAGACTTGAGGAGGGATTATGATCTCATAACCACAGTGCTGTTCATCAGTGTTCAAGCTTTTGCCCAGACCCCATTTGTAATGGTTTAACTTCCCTAGGTATCGAAACACCCACCAGCCTTTCACTCACAACACCCATCCCCTCCAGTGGGGTGGTGTAGAGAATCAGTAGTGGGAAAGTATAAAAACTCATTGGTTGAGGTAAAGAAAGTTTAATAATAAAAAAAAGGAAAAAGAAAATGAAAAAAGAAAAAGCAAAATAAAAAAGAAAATAAAGAAAAAACAGGAGCAAAAAGCCAACAAGGAGAAAGGGGAAAAAGTCAAAGTAAATCCCAGAAAAACAATTAGCACAAAAGAGTAATTGCCCACCACCAACCAAACAATGGCTATACAGTCCCTGAGTACTAGCAGCCACTGCCACCATCCACTCCCAAACTTTATATGTTGAACATGATGCTTCTGGTCTGTGTCCCTTCTTAACTTGTGCACCCCCAGCCCATGCACTGATGGAGTGAGTGAGGAACAGAAAAGGCCTTGATGAAGCCCTGCTCAGTAATAATTAACATATCCCTGTGTTACCGACACTGTTCGCAGCATAAATCCAAACCATAGTCCCATACCAGATACTATGAAAAAATTCACTCTCTCTCAACCAGAATCTTGCACACCTTCCTCCTATTCTGTCCCTTTCTCACCTGTAGTTCTTGCTGCCGGCTCCATTTGACTGTGCAATGTGCCTTTCCTTCCTTCCATCTTCAAACAAGGCATTTTCCAGTTCTCTGATGCTATGACATCATATAGTCTCTGATGACTGTGACATTCCCTGCTGATTCCTGGATGCCACTCTGTCCCAAAACACCTGGAAGTAATGATCTTAACATCATATTTTCATTAAAGTAATTAAAAAATCTTAGGAAAAATTCTTTCTTTTCATCAAGTCTGAACTGAAATTCTTGGAAAATATTAGCCCATACATCTGGCAGTAAGCTAAGAAATGATGAATGAGATAGACACAGGGACACATGTCCCTGAAGGGGTTACATTCATATCAGTGTGATTTATCTCTATTTTTCCTTTCAGCTTTGACTGCCACTGCAAATTTTAAGGATGTTTCACAGCAGTGAATAGACACAGTGCAGTATTTCTTTTCCCTGTTTGGTGGACAAAAGTCTACTAATAGTAGTATTCTCAGGGTCAAAGGGAGTTATTAAATCTGATCATGATAACTGCCCAGAGTAAAAGACCCCAGCAATAGTGTACTAGACCAGCAAAGAAAGGCAGAACTAGGGAATCACAATGTGGCCTCCTATCATGTATTCATGAGAATCTGATGCCATGTAACACGCTCAGCAAGGTGCTGAGAGGTTGTATCTGAAATTTTCTGTCTTACCTGGGAAACTAACTTGGTGGTAGGAAGACCAGGCAGGGACTAGGAAATTTCGTCTTTTAGTCCCTCGTTTGTTGGAAACATCTGTGACTTCCAGAAACTCCAATGTGTTCCAATCCATTCCTACCTCTCCTGCCCATGAATGACTTGCTGTATGTCCCTTACCCGTAAGGATATGTTTGAATATTAATGTATTAGAAAGGATTAGGTGGATACTGCAGCCACACAGATCTCATAAAACAGGCAGAGCTTTGGATTTCTCAAGGTTCCTTCCAACTTTACATCCACATAATTTCCGCATTTGCAATACTCATATTACACAGTGGTTAAAATCTGATAGTAGATACCTGATAGTATACCTTTAACATGTAGAGACCTATAAAATGCTATCTTTTGGTTTCAGTGGGAGGTGTGACTGGATTTAACTTACTTTTCCAGATGAAATTGTAAATTCATTTCCTCCTTTATTTGTCTTCCAGAACTTGGATTTTTGAGGGTATATATTTCCTAGGGCACAAATAACATAATGACTGAAGTGAGAGGTTCTGGGATTCTCTTTGTACACGATTATAAAAGATGGAGTTTCAGTCACTATAAGATAAAAATAACAAAAGCTTGAAGTCATATCTTGAAATACTTACAATATTTTCAGGTAAATTTTGTGTTTTGTGATTGAATATATAATTAAGTTTTTGATAACTTCTTCTGAAGGACCTATGGTTTGATAAATGAATGGATTAAAGGTACAGACAATTTCAGGCCAAAATTTGGCAGCTGTTTAATAACTACAGGAATGATTGGAGACTGCTTCCTATCAAAAAATGTTCTACATGAGATATAAACGAATGAAGCAGAAAGAACAACAGAATCTGGGGTTTTTCCGTTCTTGGCACTGAAGGTGAATCAGATAAAACAAGAGATTTCTGAACACCTTATCTGAACTCTGAGAAGCTTGCCCAATTTCCAAGTATTTTGAAAACATTTCTTCTCAGATTCTTAATTTTTCATGACTTTTTATATCAGTACAATAAACAGCAAATGGCTGATAATTGAAATAATAATAATCTTGCATGGAAAAAGAACAAAATGTATGCTTATATTAAGATATGGGACCAATAAAAAAAGTAACCATGAGAGTCAGATGGATATTAGATCTTGCCCGCTATTCTGCTTCAGTATCTGATTTTCCCTGTGTAAATATGAACTCATTACCTTACCCTCAGAGAAAGTTCTTATTGTTAACATACCTGGGAGCAATTCTTATCTTTAATGTACTAAGTTTCAGCATCAATACAAGTACAGCCACATGCTGGTCATTCTACCTAACAAACAGAAGTTTTCTCTTTTTAAGATCTGTAGCAGTTGTGAAAACACACAGGCATGCAACATAGGAAGAAAGTGAATAAAGTGTGGGGCCTTTATAAAGTAATTGACTTGGCTAAGCTGGAATAAATATATTGTGCGGCACTGCACCCACTGAAATTTATCTTCAAAAGAATTGAAAATCCAGATGTGGCCACAGTAAGTACTCTTTCATAAAAAAAAAATCTTAAAAAAAATTAAAAATCGACCCCTCAGGGCAGAAATGAGCTCTAAATCACTTTGAAGTCAAATGTCTCAAGAAGGTACTTGATTCTAGATTGGAACCAGAAAAAGGATATCAGAAAAGTGATGCTACAGTGTCCCCTGAAGTCCCTGAAGTCATAACAGACATACAGTATTGTGATTATCTGCTTTTAGTATATAAAGCAATAATGACCTAAATGTTCTGTAGAAGATTAATAGCTAAAGGAGAGCATGAGCTTTCAATCAATCTGAATGATCAATTATTAAAACTAGATTCTACTGTAAAAAGATCTTACACTGAATGAAATTGGCCTCCTGTGCAGAGGACCAGTGCGAGGTCTAAGCATATTTAAAGTCTTTAAGTCTCTACTGCACATTGTTTCTTAAGGATCCCACAGGCTTTCAGAACAAGGGTGAGTTTTATGCGAGGTGGACAGACCAGTCGTCTACTGTAATAGTAGTGCAGAGAGCAGCAACTAGTGTGAGAGTGATCTGTTCTCAGACCAATATTTCTAGAACATGGGCCTAATTTGTAGTGCAGTGCAGGAAATGTTCTCTGTCCTGGCTTTTCAGCATAGTGAAATTAAGATCTTTGCATTTTCTAAGGGAGCAGCCAAGAAAGTGAAGACACTATACACAGCTACACTGTCAATTTCAACATGAAAAACAAAATGCAGAATAGGAAGTGAATATTATTTCTTTCTCATTGCTTTCATCTCAGACCATATCTATAATGCAGAAAAACTTGGAGAAAGGACCAGTCTCCACTCATACAGATCAGCTCAGAGTGAAATACACTGCCAGGAGTGCATGTGGATACTATAATGGAGAAGATTGAAATAGCACCATGCCTAGTATAAACAGTCTGAGAATAAGAACAAGACAGCATATCTTATGAGACATCAGCTTCTTCTACTTTGTTTGATATTCTAGTGAATATCATGAATTCTATTCTACAGGGTGAAGAGAATAAAACAACATAGTTTTACAAAAGCACAGCCCTCACAGTGAATCATTTTATTTGTCCAGGATGTCACATTGACCCTTTCTATATGTTGTTCTTCTCCTTCCTTTCCTCTTCCGTAATGCCTAGTTTATGACAGAAAAATGAAACACAGAAGACACTTTGTTGGTGGTGGTGTTTATGGTTGGGTTTTTGTTGTTTTTATTTGGTTGGTTGGTTGGTTTTTGTTGTTTTTTTAATTGCTGCATTGGACAATATTCATAGTTGCCATTGATTTCATCTTGGATGCACACTGAAGATTGCACAACTCCAATGAATTAAAAGATTCTTAGCAGAGAGAGACTGATAGATCCTGGGAAAGCTCATCATAAATAAAACAGGTCAGGTTATATTCAGGGTTCAACAGACTGAGTGTTATAAACCAGCTTTGGGCTTTCACTGGCAAAGAAGTTGAAAATATCCTGAGAGGATGCAGAGAAATTCTTCAGTGAAAGACTTCTGGGAAACCTTTTGATATCATGTGACTTCTCACATACTTTAGGAAAGTAACCTGCTTTTAATTTTTATTATGTTTAGGGATATAAGATTATGTATAACTTGTTTGTACATAAACATCATTATGATTTTTCCTAAACTTGTAAGATCCTATCTTCGGCTAGCCACTTGGCTCTGGATGCAAAAAAACCCATCACAGGTAAAAGCAATGGGCCACATGAAAACTAATACGAACCGAGGTAGTTAATTGGAATGTGGTAAATTGGGTTCCAGCTGAGTCACAGAAAAGGGTTTTTTTTTGCAGCTGAATAACCACAGATGAAAAAATGTAACTGCAAGGCCTCTTTGATGACTGTGTAGACTGAAAATATAACACTTCTTCAAGTATGTTGGCAGGTTACAATACAGATTAAGGGAGGCTACTAAGGGTGTCCACATTATTAATTTACATTTGGAGGTCAAAAAATTATGCAGGCAGACAGATTTCTGTGGACAGACAATGGAAATGGCTAGGGTGCAGACGGTCAATTAGTGCATGTGTGTCATTTTAAGTATGCAGTTAGAATGCAACATCCATGCTGCCAGTATGCTCAATCGTACATAAAATTCTGTGCAGTGTGGTGGCAAGAGGCACACTGAAACTTCCAAAGCTGAAGTTAGAACAGCAGCCAGCATATCGGTCCTTCTCCTGTAAGACTCAGCTGATGAGACCCAGTGTGACTTTTTTTTTAACTGCCTGAGCCCCAAAGCAGAGTCTGTTCAGTCCGGTTATTCTGAAAAACAAGATTCTCCCCCCACTGTTCTGTTGCTTCTATTATAACTTTGGCCAAACACAAAAAGGACAAGAGTTTTGGGGCTTGTGTTTTCTTTTGTTGTGAAATGCTTATTTAAAACAAAAATAGTAGGTTTTATCTTTTCTCACCATCTATTTTCCCATTTGGGCTGGTTTGAGTTTTATAGGGTGATTGCTTTGGTGCTTGTTCATTCAAACTTGTTCACATCTCTAATTTTCCATCAGACTTTGGAGACAACAGTCTTGTGGCCTCAAGCTGAATCTATGCATTCATGGTAGCTTCCCAGGCGAAAGGGGTAATTGTAATCCACAAACCTTGTTTGTGTATGCAATTACTCATTTTGTAGAAGTAGATTTTGCTTGGCTCACCTCCAATACTGATGCTAGAAATTCCAATTTTTTTCACATTTTAATAATTATAATATTATTTTTAAATCACAGATAAAGGTTAATAAATTAATTTATTGATGCACTTTGAGTAGTTTATTTGGGTTATTCTGTATCTTGTTTTCTTGCCATCTGTGCCCAATTACAGGTGTAAGTTACACAGTTGTAAGAACTTTGTATCTTTTCTTAGTTGTGTTCAACAGGCCTGATCTATAACAGCACTGTAAAATGAACAAAATACACTGCTGACACACAATAGATATGTTTTGTGCTTGTATCATGATAAACTGCCTTATGACCAATAATAAGAGGCAAGCAATTTCCTACCAGTTTGATTCCTCCTAGAAAAATGATAGTTCCTTGACTAAAACATCCCATTCTACAGATTGTGCCATTTTACCTTCTGAACTCTTCAGGAAAGTAGAAGCCACAGTTAAGCCCCAGTTCCCTACCAGGACCTATACGTGGTACCTGGAGTTTCTGTTAAAGTCCTGTATTCCTGACTGACCTGTAAAGACTCTATAAACAAAAGCATTGCTATGAATGCATAGCTCCAGTATGGGCATATATGACGGTCTCAGTCTCGGTGCCTTCATAGCAGCCTTATGTCTAATCATTTTACAGTGAGCTGTAAACAGAAACTACTCATTTCTCAAATGCCTGCAAAATGTGATGAATGACCTGGACCTTCAAGTCCAAATCAAAGACCTCTGAGAGGTGAATGCAAGAGATGCTTGCATGCAAAGATCCAGTGGTTTTGCTTTTTCTTGACAAGAATTGCAGGACTGGTCCTAATGCTTATTCATACACATGCCACTGATTAGTGCAATGCTGAATTGAGCAAAATAGCCATTTAATGTTATCGCTGTCTTGAAGCAAGCAAGCTCTCGCTAAGAAGGCTGGAAACAACAAAATAAAAGGGAAGAGCATAAGTATCCCAAATAATTCCCAGTTTTGACATGACTTTGCAACCAGGTTTTTCACAAAACAAAATAGTGCCCTCTGCTGTTCCCTTTGTTGTTTTCCCTTGGAGAAAAGGGATTTCCAAGAAACACTGGCTTTCGTTTCACTTCTGTAATTCAAGCCTTCTTGCAGTGTTTGGAGTAATGTAGTCATACTTTCTGTAGCCCAGGTATCAGACATGCAGTATGTCTTCAGTTTTGTCCCGTAAAGCCCAGAGTTCTCTCCAAAGACACGCACTATTCATCACATCTGCCTGAAGTTGAGACAGGGTCACTAACAGAAGGGCAAGTACACCAGTGCTGTTTGCTTGCATGTGCATCTCCCTGAATTCTCTCAGGGGAGGCATTCCTGGCAGGAAACACTTCACTGTCATTTTTTTTACAGAAGACCTATGTTTTTACACTGCACTGCATATTTTCTTAGTACTTTGCATATTATTTGCCTTTATCTTCTAGTGCTGACTATGTCAGCTGATTAACAAAGTAAGCATCTGTCAGGACATAAGTATGCATTAAGGTACCTCTTGGCATATCATAAATGACTAGTTATTACCAGGATGTTCCATTGCTACTGTGAGATACAGACTGATATTTTGTTGCTTGATCCGTCTGGAGACCATTTTCAAGATTAACCCCTTGATGGGAATTCTGACTGACTAATTCTGGAGCTAATTTATCTTCTCTTTTATTAAACCATCTGTGTGGTATCACAGTGGATCTGTAAATAACCTGAAAGTATCCAGAGTTTTGTTTTCTTACGTGTCAATGTGAGATTGTTTTGGCCATGTCTTTTTCTCAGCCATGAGATGCTGTAAAAACAAACAGGTTAAGGGATAAAAAAAGCCCTTCAGATGTCTGAAGATATTTCAGGAGTTGCCAGTCTGTCCTGTGCCATGTCACAGAGGTCCCAAAGAGTTATCATGGCTTCTGATTTGCCTGAAACCTGGCTGAAGTGAGCTGGTGCCCAACAGAGCCCACCCTCAATGTCATGCTGCCTAGCACCCACTGACCTTGTGCTGACTGAAGGCTTGTAAGGCCCCTTAGCATGTGGTATTCTCACTTATAAACAGTTGAACCGTGTCAGGATTGAAAAAGCATAACTTTCAGACAAATTCATGGAAGTCTCTGATGCGTAGCTTCCCAAAGGTCTCCACCTGTGCTTTACCCATTTAAATGAACGTTGCTGTCCCACCACGACACCTGCTGTCTCACCAGAGTTCCCTAACTCTCTGTTTCACTCCCTGATCTCATCCTTTCAGGTTATCTCTGCTTTGCTGATGCCACCCACTCCTACTGTCGACATCTGCTGCCATCCTGTCTGCAGGCTGCTGCCAGCCATCCTGTTGTGCTTCCTCCACAACTGACAGCCCCAGCCCCTCGGGTGGGGGTCCAGGAAGCTGAAAGCAAACAAACAGGCCAACATCAAAGCAGCCCTCTGCAGTCTGCCCCCACCCCCAAATTCCCCTTCCCATCTGCTGACAATGAAAGGAGCTTCCTCCAAGGAAAGCAAGGGCTTCTGAGCTTTACCCACCATGGCTGAGTAGCTGCACTCTCTAAGCCCCTATTTTGCCTTCCTTCCTTTCAAGGAAAGCTAAAGGAATAGGAAGGCTGAGACATTTTGTTGGAAAAGCAGGGGCAAGCCTAGGACAACCTTAGAACTTTCTATCAAAAATCGTGGCACTAAAAATTGCTATTCAGATGCTATTTGAGGCAATGCAGCAAAAATACAGCCTTATGAAAGGTGACTGCCTGGCAGGACAACAGTTCCAAGAGGCCCCTGCCTCAACTTGTAGTCTGGTCTGGCTGAGAGCTAGGAAACATGTTCTGCCCTAGGCTAAGGAATTCAACACACTTAGGAACATTTCCAGACACTGTGGCAAACCAACACAGAGTATCCTACAGCTCATGTTGAAGCTCATAAACTTTCCAGGATCCAAAGCCCCCTTGGAGGCAGGAAAGTGGCATGCTGAAATGGCCCCTCAAATGCTCACATTCCTGAGCTGTGTGTGGGGATATTTCTGGGCACTACTAGTCTTCCCTGGCCACAGCTGTGGAAGGGATTGTTTTAACAATCTAACTATCCATGTAACTGACTTGGAGCATTTCACAGCTTGTTTCAGTTATTAATGCAGAGGTGGCAAATGCTTTCAAGACCCCAGGTCTCTTGTAGGCATCAGCTTGGTATCCATTCAGGAACAGACAAAGAAAAGCATCCAGTCACAACAGATCTTCTAGTATTTGCTTATCACTTTTTGAGTGATACTCTTTAACTACAAGAGTAGTCTTGTTTCATGTAAGAATATTACGTGTAATCATAGTGTAGTATGAGTACATGAGTACAAAAACATTTGGACTCTAATTTCCCAGCCTCTAGGACAAGTCCTTCTGGCTGAAAGTTTGCTCCACCTGAAGAAGAGAAGGCTCCAGAGGGATGTTAAAGTAGCCTTCCAGTGTCTAAAGGGAGCCTACAAGAAAGCTGTAAAGTGACTTGTTAAAAAGGCTTATTGTGACAGGACATGGGATAACGGCTTTAAACTAAAAGAGGACAGGTTTAGATTAGGTGTTGGGAAGAAATTCTTTACTGTGAGGATGGTAAGGCACTGGAACAGGTTACCCAGAGTGGTTGTGGATGTCCCACCTGTGGAAGTGTTCAAGGTCAGGTTGGACGGGACTTTAACATACTGGCCTGGTGAAATGTGTCCCTGCCTATGGCAGAGGGGTTGTAACCAGATGATCTTTAAGGTCCCTTCCAACCCAAACTGTTCTATGATTCTATGATTCTCCAGTTCTCCAGGTTAACTGGGGAAAGTGGAAATTTCACTGTAAGGAAAGAAAATAATGCTCCATGCAATAGAGAGGGTCAAGAGAGAAGAAAGCAATAGAATAGGACAGGTAAAACCCTTGTGTCCTCCTTCCTGCTGCCTATATAATTTCTGTCTTTTGCTTTAAGCAAATGCTACTGTAAACACTGAGTTATTATGTCAAACAGAACAGCCTGACTACACCATGTCATACTTCACAGGAAAACATATAAAATGTGGCTGAGACTTACTGGGATTTTAATATATTCTCCTTTAACTGTCTGGTGGGCATGTGCTTGCTTACTTTGTGTGGTGAGTTTAATACTGGCTGTTTTGAACCCATTGGGAATTATCAGAGTCTGTGTAAATCCTATAGGAAGATAGGTTCAGATTTAATTTCTATCATGCTACTATATTCCTTATTAGGTGTTCAGTAATAAAGCATTACAACCAAGTAGATCCTCTGTGAATCGAGCCTGCAATACAGAAGAGGAAATTCTGATCTCTTTTAATATTGGGATGACACCAATTTCTTTTCATTTAAGGAGATTATCATCAGGCCTCCTGTCTTTTCATGGCCCTAGCACACTGCATATTGCAAATTTCACTCATGGGACTTAAATAAACATCAGTTTAGTAAACTATTTCTGCTTTAAAAGAATAGCACTGATTTACAACCCAGCTCATGGCTTTAACCTCTATGTACTTGGCACCTCCCCAAGCCTAGAAGTCTATATTAAAGTAAATGTAAAGAAGAAAAGCAAAATTTCAAGAGCAACAAAATGGGGGGTCCTATAAAGGAGCTCCTATAAAATATCCTATGTTTTATTAGTAGCTTTTCTATCTCAAATAAATAAGCCTAATCCTTCATTCTGTTAAGATTACATGATATGGCACACTGAATTTTAAGGCAGATTTTCTGGGATCACAAGCAAAAAGTTTGGCTGCTTCTCCTTGGAATAGAAAAATACAACCGTGTTTAGGTTATAATCTCATAGATAAAAAGAAAGAGGACTTTTCTCTGAGTTCTCCACTGTGAATCTTTTCATAAATTAGCCTTAGCCAGTGGTGTAGCAAGCACCACTTGAGATTTTCAAAGCTTTCAAAGTGTTAATTTCAGGCCTATACCAATTTCATTTATATTTTCAGCTGGTGATACTTCTCACAGACAGGCTAAAATCAAACACAGAAGCCCAAGACCAATCATGACCAACCCATCTCAGCATGACTGAAGGCAGAGTGTATCAGACAGAACAGGAACTTGGGTCTGAACTTCTTATTAGGCTGTACTTCACCCCTAAGGCTAACACCCATGGGTGAGGGCTACTTTCTAGATTCCTCATTTTTTAATTGATCTTGATGGCTTTCTAAAAGTTTTGGTTTAATCCCATTGCAGAAGGAAAAAAAAACAGTGTCTCAAAAAATCAATAGATGTTTATTTTTAAAATAAGACCCTTGTACTAGGGCAGCCTCCAGAAATCAGCTACAAATGTGATACAAACCTATTCAATCAGTGTGTGCCAACAAGAATTGTGGCTAGCGGTAAGGCTGGAAGTCAAGCAAAATGGGATTTTCCTACAAATTTCCATTAAGGCTGCAGAGAATCCATATTGTTCCCCTTCACAAATTTAAGTCCTTATACTGTTCTATTTGAAGAAAAAAACAACAAACAGGCCCCAAATTGTGCATTTCTCATGAGGAAGAAGAGACATAGCTCATACAGTCATCAGAGAGTCTCTTTAGGGTACATGTCAGTATTTTATCTTTCTGTATTTCAATAGAAAAGATAAAAACTGCAATACAAATGGACACATACAGTCAGCCAGAGCCACGTGGTGGACCATAGCCCAAATATATTTTTTCTCCATAGGGTTTTAATTCGTTAAATGAGCAGAGGTATTTACGCTCAACTTAATAAATAAGCTGATTATGCCATCTACTGGTCCTTTGGTATCAAGGTGGTGAAAATCTGGTTCATTATAAATGTGATAAAAATGAAGCAGGATACGCCTCAAGATATTCATAAAATTACATAAGAATTATCAGTAAAAAGAAAACAAGCTACCCAGGATTGTTCTTAGAATGTCAACATGTTTAGTTTTGCTATAGAATTAACAAAATGAAAATTTCATCTTGCTTATTTCAGGAGTCATGTAACACATGACCTTTATTTCAGGTAAAGCTGGGAAAAAATTGGTTTGATTGTGTTAAAATACTTAAGTCTGTAAAAAAGAGTTGTGGGGTTTTTCCTATGCTGACAGTTTTAACTACAATATTTCTAACCCCTTTCATAATAAAACTCTCTCCTATCAATGCTCTCCAGCCTTTACCCCTGACTTTTAGTAATTTCTGATTTTTTTTTCAGGTTTTGAGTTGTACTGAATTTTCTTTAACATAAGTTTCTCTGCAAAACATGAAAACATTTTCTTAGCTCATTATCAGGAACAGTGATAGCCTTAGACTTACTTTTAAATAAAGAGTAATTTTTCTTTTTAGATTTTTCTGAGTTTTTATACAAGATTAATATAGATCAATGCAAGTCCCAGACAGGGCCACTGATCTAACATGGAGCAGTTCTAACTACTCTTGCTCTCAGAGCCACTTTGTAGTCTTGTTTCTTCAACAGAAAAGGCTTTTACATTAGCCTGGAACAGTCTGGGAGATTTCTGGCAGTGTTTTTGGTAGTAGTTTTGCGGATGCAAACCAGAAAAGTCCATTGTTTTGGTCCATAGTTGTTGTCTTCTGTCATACACACAAAACTTGTGGGTTCAAGGTCTGATGTTTAATCCAGTATTTACTGGTGAGTGCTCACTGAAATCAAATCATTGATATACTGTAACAATAATTTTGTTTTAAGATGCTAATTATAAAGTTCCAAAAACTGCAGGCATCAGTTCTGGATTTAGGATTGAGCTGTGTTTGCTCTTTTAACAACAAAGAGACCCTCTGATGACTGTATAACCTATGTCTCTTCTTCCCTATGACAAGTACACGAGACCATCCATCTTTCTGTCAATGATTTTACTCCAGAGCCTGTGTAAGCACAGCTGTCCATAAAGAGTAGTGAGTAGGAGGTTTAGTGGGATTGATTTACACTGGGAGAAATCCTGTACACCAAGCTTTTGTCAGATCACCAGAGACTGTGTTCTAGCTAAAACAGTAGCCATTTCCCCATAATGGGGGAGCTGCAGGGGTGGCTTCTGTAAGAAACGGCTAGAAACGTCCCCAAATTGAACTTGATGTTGGCCAAGGCTGAGCCTGTCACAGTGACAGTGACAGCATCTCTGGGACAACATAGTTAAGAAGCTGGGGAGGGAGGGCAGACCCCTACACAAGTGCAATTGAAGACAGAGAAGGGAGGAGCGAGAATATGCGACAGAAAAGGCTCTGCGGTCACGCAGGTCAAGGAAGAAGGAGCGGGAGTTGTTCCAGGTGCTGGAGCAGAGATTCCCCTGCAGCCAATGGTGTAGACCTTGGTGGGACAGATGTGCCCCTGCAGCCCATGAAGGCCTGCAGAGGAGCAGAGATTTGCCTGAAGCTCCTGGAGGACCTCATGCCAGCTCATGTGGATGCCCTAAGGAGGCAGTGACTTTGTGGAAGCCTGTGTTGGAGCCGGATTTCTGGCTGGACTTGTGACCCCAAGGAGAATTCACACTGGAGCAGTTTTTTAAGACCTGCAGCCCACAGAGAAGTTCATAGAGGACTGTCTCCCATGGGAGGAACCCCATGTTGGAGCAGGGGAGGAGTATGAGGAGTTCTTCTCCTGAGGAGGAAGAAGTGGCAGGGACAAACTATGATGATTGGACCACAACCCCCATTTCCCACAGCCTTGCACTGCTGAGAAGAAGAAGAAGAGAAAATTTGGAAAGATGTTAAGTCTGTGATGAAGAGAAGGGTGGGGGAAAGGTGCTTTTAAGATTTAATTTTTATTGGGGTGCTTTACGCTCTTTGGGGGTTTTGCCCCGGTACCTGGCTTCTCAGCGTCCGCAGCTAAGCCAGGGCCACGTGACTCAGGCAAGTCTGGGCACGCCGCGGTCAGAGCAGAAGCGAGCGTGGTTTTAGCGCAAAGCGTCTCCCAGCAAGTTAGAAAAGCTAGTCCTTTTACCTTCTGAGGGTTTCTCTTTGCAGATCCCGGACGAGGTGAAGGAAAAAAGATGCGAAGTTCGACTTAGGTTTTGGTCCCGATTTTATTAAGTTCCATTAGCAACACCGACGTTCATTCTCAGAAACCTAGGTTGAACCTCCCCTCCCTCCGCCCACCATCTCTCTTTTATCCCTCGGGGCGGAGCAAGGGGAAGGGAATAGTTAGTTTACCAATCGAAGGAGAGGGAGTGTGGGAAAAGCCAGATTGACACTCGTGTAACACTATTCCTCGCTGTTCTCCCTGGAACTCTCGAGGGTTAGCCAGAAACCCCACGAGGCTTGGGGTGATCCGGAACACGTGGATCTTGCATAACACACTGCTACAAATTTTATTTCCCATTATTGTACTCTGAATTTAATTGTAAAAATTAATTTTTTGTCGCGTCTGCTTTGCCCATGCAGGTAACTGGTGAGTGATCTCTGTCTGTCCTTACCTTGATCTACATTAGAGTGGCTTTGATGGGCATGTGGTATCTTGCCAATGTCAGCCCTTCACAGCTGGGAACAACTTGAACACAGAGAAAAGAAATGTATTCCTCAATACCCTGAAGCTGCATGCAATGTAATGGTGCACTAGACTGGGACTACAGGCAAAGGTCCCTCCTCACATATCCCTCATACACTGGAAGTCCTGGAGGACTTAACACAGGGTGTTCTGGGACTTGTAACACATTATGTAAAAAACCACTTGGCCCTCAGAGGATGCAGTCAGAAAGGTTTCCTCTTACCATGTGTCTAATGTCTTCCCTCAACAGGTCCTCAGCACAGAATTCAGCCACAGGAAAACAAACATGAACATTCGCCATAAGAAAGAGTGAAGAGAAATTGCATGCATGTGTGGGGAAAGAAACCTTTAAAGAATTCCAGAAAAAGCTAATGCTGAAATGTAAGGCCCCAAATTCCATTCCATTGAAGCTGGATTTGCAATTTCTTTCTAAATCCCTAAAACAACACTAACCTCAATGACTGAGAACTATTCTACTCGAATACAGACATTGGTCACAAAATCCAGGCTGAAACTTGCCAGGGGAACAAAACCACAATTTCATCAGAACTGCATGTGTTGTGAGAGCCCTCTGCAAGGGAAAGATTGAACCTCTTTTTTCTGCCAGTTGACTAAAGCACACTAGAATGTGTCTGCCCACCGTCACTATGATACCCATAAGCAGACCTTGATACAGCCTCCTGTAGTACTTTATCATAAATAGCCTTGAATGTGTTATTATAACTTTACAGTTTTATGAGTTAAACAAATATGGATAAGATAGTTTCAGGACAACAAGCCTGTTTCAGCCTATTTTATATTTTATTTCATTTTATTTTATTTTACTATAAGATCTATACTAGGTCTTCAGCACAAAACTTGAATACATTGTCATTTTCCTCTCCTCTGAATAAAATGTGTCTCAAAAAGAAAACATGAGATTATAAAAATTAGTGGTGAAAAAAACAAGCTTATATCAACTCAGGCCAGTGGAGAGGGTTACTTGGGCAATAATATTCATTTTCTCATCACATACAGAATAGAGATTTGTAAGGTGACATCTATTTAGCCTGCCTTATTAGTACAAGGAAAGACAAGAAGTTTCCAATGTGCTGAGTGCAGTGTCTTCACCCAACACTATCAGTTCCTGGGGGGACCGAGGCAACCTGTAGATGGAGCTGGATCAACTGGTGTTTTCAACCCTGAGCCTAGACAATAAGAGGTGAAAGAGGAGACTGCAGCAAGGGGACAGAGAGAGTGCAACAGTTTGCAACATCTGGTTTAGAAGTAGGCTGTGCTTCTTCAATCACTCTCCAGCAAAGCTTTCTGGAATGGGGTAGAGAGTGGCAGCAATATACTAAGTCTGCCATTTGTAGTACTTTAGTGTGTCATGTGTGATTTCAGTTAAGGCAAATCAGGGATGTTGGGCTTGACATACAATACATTAATACAAGAATTTCTCATATGATATGATTTGTACAATTCTAAGACAGCCTTGGGTGTGGTGCAAAAGGCAAGCATGGGTAATTTAATCCGAAGAGAAAATGACAATGAGCATGCACTAAGATTATACAAAAAGGTAAGACATAAAATCAGCCAGAAAAGAAAACTTCTTTTTTGATTACAGACTTGCACATAACAGTGCACATATATTGTTACACTGATTTTTGTAACAGTTTTGAACTTGCTAACCAAAATTTTAACTTTGCCTTTACCGGAAGTGAATTTGTTTTCTTTTTCAAATTGATTCTATGTGAAATGTGAGTACAGGCAACTCTAGAAAAGACAATACACATATTTTAGTATCAATATTGATAAACAAGACAGCCAGAGCCCTTTCTCTAGGTGTGTGGCAGAATTTTATTGTCTCCATACAGCTGAATACTTTTAGACTCTCTCCAAACAAGGCTGGATGCATGAAAATGGCTATTGGAAATGGTCCATAGCCCACATCCACCACCAGCTCCCGGGTTTGCTTCTGACCATGACTCAAAGCCGAGACAGAGGCTACTCTGGGTAGCTCAAGTACTGATAATCAAATTACCCAAGAAGCTCTCTGACACTGTTTAATAACTACAAGAAGCTGTGTCCTCAGAATTCCCAAATCCACAATCAGTACTGCTAAGCTGAAATCTTTTGACCACTGTCAAGTAAAAGATTATTAATCCCATGAGTATGGACTTATTTTCTACCAGTCTCCTGTGTTTGGATTAGATAAAGGTAGATGCATCTCCTGATGGTTGTTGTCCTCTGTCCTTTTTTCCAGGTCACAGGAAATGAAGACTGCAACCAGCCAGCATTTCAGGAATCTCCCTTTTGTCACATCACGTCCCTGTCTTTTAAGCACTGCACTATTCTATCAGTGATCTTGCTCCCGTACAACTATTTTTCATAGAAAGTATACTCATTATCACAAGGTTAAATGAAAATAGCCAATGCCTACATAATTAAATGAATCAGAGAAAATTGAGTGCAGAAGTCTTCTAAAATATTAACCAAAGAAAATGAGTAAGACGCATCCCTGCTTCTAGAAATAAGATTCATTATGGAGCCACAAGGGAATTATGAAACATTTTTGTGCATAAAGAGCAGTAGCATTCAAGCCAAAGTGTCCATGTGAGTGGATCTGATGTCTAGGTTCATTTTCAGTCACCTCAAGCAACTGGCTTTTAAAAGCTGTCAATGGAGACATAAATGGCTTGCTGACTGTGTGACTGGCTGGGGCAGATGGTTCAGCAGAGACTTCACCGAAAAGGGATTCCATTATGTGTCAATATCATCTACATATTGCTCCAAAGACATATCTGGAGAAGGATCCAAAACTTTGAGGGTTTCCTAGAAGGGAATCCAAACTTCTCAATTCACAATCTACTAACAACAGGCTGATGTTATCTATTCTTGGAAAAGTTTCCAGGTCCTACTGGATCAGAAATTATTGGTATCAGATATGATGAGCTACTTATTTTTCAAAGTTGAACTGAAATAAAAGAATAAAAATATGAAGAAAAACAATAAAGAAATTAACTGAATATTTTTTAGCTGCCGGGCAGGTTTAGTCTCAGCTTGGGGACATGATTTCATTTAGCTTTAAAGAATTTTTCAGGCAAATCTAATGAGAAGATAATTTATATTGTAGGCATTTGCACAGAAATTTTGTAGTATTTAGCCATCAGACGATTGTTTTCTCATCTGGTTTACATTTGGGATTTGAGGAGGGACACACACAACCTCTGCTGGTGGTGTTTTGAATTGTAGAATCTTCCTCCATCCCTATATTTAGAAGTAATTTCCATCACCCTGTTTTCAGAACTTTCTAGTAAGCACTGTTATGAAGAAGAAGCTGGGGAATTTTTGAGAACTACTTCACTTGTATACTGAGCACAAGGAAATACCTGCAGCAGTACATAGAAAAACAGGTGTAACACAAGACCTTAAAAAACCCACAACACTTTCTTTCAGTGCTATGAAATGCCTAAAATGGGAATACTCTGACTCTGACCAACTGGCAAGATGAAGCAAGGTTTTGGGATTACTAAAGGGATAAAAGACTGCTGTTCAGCTAAATCCCCTCGCTAACGTTTTAACCAGGAACAATTTTTGTACCTGCCTCAATTCACCAGTGTCTGGAAGAAAATTCTGAAATATAAATGGAACTGGACAACCAAAATATTTGGTGGAAATTCATATTGTCTTCCCAATACACTTCATAACCACTTTAAAGGTAACAAGTGAGCACACATGCCATGCCTTTCTTCACCTCTGACTGGTATAGCACAATACATGTCTTGATAAGGCATTTCAGTTTTGTATTTTGGAGACATAAAAGCAAATTATCAAATCTAGCTATAATCTCTTTCATGGATGCAAAGCCTCCACCAGAGGGTGCCAGAAGTCCATGAGAGTGGCCTCAATGGGCCCTACTCGGGCATCTAGGGTGGTCAGCAGAGCCACTCCTTACTGTACAAAATCAAGTCTGCATATTCCTTCAAGAACGAGAACACTTGAGAAGAAAATAAACGGTATAAAAAAATTGTACAAATTAGAAGAACAAAGTTATCAAAATCAAATGGACTGTCCAGAAATAGGCAGGCTGAATGGGACGTGCAGGACTGAGCCTCAATATATGACATATTACCATGTTATATGTGGGACATATCTGATACATAACTGTAGCATAGAAGCTGATTTTAACCCTTCAATTTGTATTTTAATTATTATGGTAATTTCAATATTTTCAAGTTAATACAGTAGCAGATTTTTTCTATTTTTAAAAAAATGTTTATTTCTACTCCACAGTTTTTTGTTCTGCAACGTAACCCTAAGGAATCCTTCTTCACTGCAAGGCACTTTTGTCCTGAACTCCCAGACACAGAGGCTGACACTTCACTTACTGAGAAATTAAGAAAAATTATTTTTCACCATTATACAATCAACATGCACCCTTCTTGCGCCAGCTGTGCTGGCCGAAGATATTATAATATTGTTATTAACCCAAAGTCAGCTGCAGAGCTTCACTTGAAATCCTACCTGAAAATCTGCTCATCAAACATCAAGGGTGAAGACACTCCTATCTGCTTCAGTCCTAATAAGGCAGCTGGCAGAGATACTACATTGAAATAGCTTCAGCAATTATGGCTTATCCAGTCTGGAAAAAAATAGTGAACACTCATAAGAGTTATTTTGTTTGAATAGCAAAAGACATGGCAGGGATCCTGATGAGCAGTTTTAAGTAGTCTGACAGCCCACCTAGTTGCAGAGCTGCAACTAGGAAAGGACATGAGAGATACGGAATTTGCAAAACTCATTGAACAAATACAATGTTAATCCAAGGGGGAAAAAAAACAAGTCTCTTTTACAAAAAATATTTATGAGTCCTACATTTGATGGTGAGGAAAAAAATAGCTTTCACTCTTATGCTGAGGTTTCAGAGTTCAGAATAGATGTTTTCTTTCTGTGCCCTTTCAGGGACACATAGCACAAGCAAAAGAGTCAGGTTTCCCCTTTCTCAGGAACAGCCAAAGAAGGGTTTTCAAAGCCTTAACAAAACTGAAATCACTAGGTCACCATATATCAGTTAAAAGTGCCAAGGAAAATAAACCTTCTACAGACAAAAAGAATAGTTTCAAAGTTTGGATTAAGTAGGGAGCAAATTTTCTCAAATTTGAGAAGAAAAGCCTCTAAGATAATTAGTTGTCATACAGAAGTCAACAGCAGATGTTTCATGAAGAGTTTAATTTAGGGATTATAATTGATTGAAAGAGATTTATTATTATTTTCCTTCTAAAGGAGCTAGATCACAGTACTCCTAGTATATACTAATAGTAGTAGAAGTAGAGCTATAGTTCTGCTCTGATCATGGAAGGTAGTTATTCATTTCAGGAGTCTTTCAGAGTTACAAATACACAAAAATTTAACACAAAATTGGGGTAATCTTGGTGAGTCCTTAAAGGAGGAGGAAAGACAGTTCTCACAACTTCTAGAGATATAATTCAATTAAAGCTCCATTAACATTTCCAGAATCAGTTCAAACTGAATTCAAGAGCACTTTTAATAATAACTAGTATGATTTTTTTTGAGACTGTTGAATTACAACTAGATCTGGATACTAGGTATTAGTGGACATATTGTTCCAGATAACCAGTCCAGAACAGAACACATGTGAGTAGAAATTACCTTTTTCTTTTTATTGATGCTGAATTTCAGAATCCCTAGTGATCAAAAGCTTTGTGAATTTGATGATTAAACTGGGACTCAGGTGCTTCGTGGAAAAAAGTTTTAATGAAAAAGGAGTAGGGTATAGCCTGAGCACTAATTCAGATTGGTCTAGAAAAATGTAATTGCTACAGAGATTTCTTTAGCATAGTATTTAAAAAAAATTCAAGACACTGAACTTGGAAGCTGTCGAAGATGAATCAAAGAAAGGCTTTGAATTGAGAAGAATAAATATGAAATCTGTACTGAGATTAGTCTGAATGATATTGTAACATCTTTGTGGACTTTCTGAGTTACCACTCTTCTTTATGGGAAAGAAAGTGAATTTATAGAGAAACCAAGTTTTAAGGACCCTGTGAAATTAAAATTGACTTCCTGCAGATGACAAAATATAGTAGTTCTCATACTGTAGAAGAAAATGTGAAGTTGAGAGGAAAAGACAGGGAACCACATTGAACTCCCTAAAATAACTGAGAAAAGCTAGGGAAAATCCATGTGTGAGATCAGAATTTTTTATGCAGGTACTGAGAGTGGGATACAAAGAGTTTCAGAGCTCAGGGGGCTGGGTGTTATGAATCCCACAGTTAAGGTTCATGCTATCCCCCTGAAACAGAGGGACAGCTAGTCCGGGGAGGTCTGTTTTTCACTGCATGGATAGACACTGGAGAAGTTAATTTTTAAAGTACCTTGTTTTTTCTTCACCCTATGTCTCTCTTTCCCTGAAACAGCCTCAGGAAATATCCTTCTCTGAATCTGAGATATATATGCATAGTTGTGCAGAGAAGAATAATGTCAGAGAGCTGTTTCATCCATCCTTGCCTAACCCAAGTATTTTCTGAATTTATAAGCTTGCCAAGTGTTTTCCATTCCGATTTTCAGTCCTATGTCATCCTGTAGACCTCTTAGTTTGGACTTTAGTTTCAACTTAGTATATTTTATCTTTTTGTTTTATATTAATCGTCCAAGATGTGTTCATAGCAAATTATAAGAGACTGAATGGCTCCTTCTCAAAATAGTGTCCAATGAGAAATAGAAATAATCACAAATGTTTATATATGGAAAAACAGCAAAATGTGAGAAACTGGTTTACTCACAGGCAAAGTGCTACATCTTCAAATTTGTTAAAATTTTTAGGCAAATACTTTAGGTGTGAGACATGATCAACATATGCTACAAACTGATTAAAAGCATTAAATACTACAACACTTATACTTACTTTAAGACCTTGAAAATGCAAGTGTACTACAAAAAGAAAAAAGCACCATGGGACATAAATTCTGTGGTTATTGGTAAAACATATTTTTCCTAAAGGGATCCTATGAAGAGTGCAGTACATAAGATTATATTTAATAATTATTTGATTTGACTGGTTATAGCTCTCCCTCCATTCTCCCAGAATATTATGTGCAGCTTTGGTCATATGTCTGAAATTTGACACGAAGGCAAGAAAGAAAAAAACAAGATAATCAGAATTTTTTTTGCAGAGGGGAAAAGAGCTCCTTTTTTCCTAAGTGTTTCTGTTTTCCAACTTTTTAGTCTTCTTCTGACTTAAGTGGGGATTCCACTTGCTTTAGAAGAAAGGAAAGAAGAAAAAAATATTTTTCAGGAGATTTTTTTTCCTCTGGTGTTTTAGGGATGTGGTTGCACCTAGTCCTCTCATGAAGCTAGGTTTAAAGCTTTAGTATTTTGGCATCCAAAGGATATCATAGGGGGCTCTTCTTTTTCTAACTCACATTCATCTTCCATCAGATTCCAATTATTTGTGTTTTTCTAAAATTGGTGTCAACACCAATACTTAAGAAATTGTGTCATGATACTCTATGTCTGCTACTGCATGCCTTATTTCCTGTATGATGTTAAAGGTAACCTCAGTACCTAGGAATGTTCTTCGACAAAATTCCTTTAGAGTGATATTGTGGGTTGCTTACGTGTATGGGTCTTTTTTCGCAAGCATTTCGGCGAGTGCTTGCTTCTGCTGCTGCCTGCTACTTGGAAAACATGTGCCACAGCTTTTTTGCTAGGGGAGAAGCTGCTGCAACTCTCCCAGAGAATTGGGAGGGGGAAGAATGCGGTAGCAGCATTTTGGGAGAAGGAGAGTGCAGAGCTACAGTGCCGTGCACTCTTTCACGGCTGTTTACTGCAAGATGCACAAGGAGAACGTCTTGTACTGCCTACAAGCTTGCCACACCAAATGTCACCAAAAGTGTTGCTCTGCACGTTTTGGCGACAAACAAGCACCCACGGAAAAGATGCTTTTTCCTGGCCCATTTTGCTGTGCCACACGCGTTAGCACGTGTCTAGTGCTGGCCCAGCTGCAATGAGAGCGGGCATCCATCCTGCTGAGAGCCGCAGTGCCGAGAGCACAGGCATCTGCGAGCCTTGGGCACGTTGTGCAAGAACGAGCTGTGCCGCTTGAAAATGCTGCAAATGTATGTTGGTACAGAATGCAGAGCCATGGTGCTGAGCAAAGTGTTGTGTGAGGCAGTTTCAGCGTGCGACAAATAGTGTAAAATATTTCCGCTTGCGTTCGCAGCAAGAGACGCAGTAGGCGGCCTTAGTCAGTTCTTTGCCGGCAACCGCCAGAGCCGCGTGTTTTTCGGCAGAAGCAGCCGCCTTGAGGCGCTTGTTTGCCGGTAGAGCAAGAACCGCGGCTAGCTTGTCTAAAGTAGCGGAAAGCGCGAGATCTTGCGAAAGGCGAACAAGCAACCTGCCTAGCAGCAGGCTTGTGTGCAAAGCTTCCGAAGTGCAAGAGGATGGTGTCTAGAGCTTGCCCGGCTGTCCAATTCCCATCTGCTAAATTTTACACAAATATTTGTTCACAAAATCACACTAAATCGGGTATGAATCAGATTGCACAGCATTCAAATTCTCAAAATCAACCCAAAACCACTTATAATAACTTAAGATCAGCTCTAAATCCAATTTGACACTATCAATACCCCTCAAGATCTCCCCCACAACTGTCAAAATCACACAAAATTAAACTGGGGACAGTCAAAAGTCTCCCAAGCAATGTATCATCGGCCTAAGGTTCACGAAAATCAGCCCAAAACCCACAGAATGGAATTGGGTCTCTGCAAAACTCCACAAAACCATCAAAATTCATTCTAAAATGGATGAAAAACATCAAAACTCACCTCAAAATCCACCCAAGTCCCATTCAGTGCTATCAAAAAAGCTCTAAAATAGCCCCCAAAACCTGCAAAACCACACACAACCTTCAAAATCACTTGAAAATCAGCTTCACCACACCCAAAAACCTACAAAATCACCACAAAATCGCCACAGCAACCTCTAAAATCACACCCAAAATCCCCAGCAGGAGATTGGAAAATCCAAAAATGTTCCAAAACGCCACATAACCTTCAAAATTGACCCAAATCAAAACTGCCCAAAACCACCTCAAAATCAGCTTTGGCACCACCAAGATAGTCAGAAAATCCACACCAAAAACCTAAACTGAAAATTCCCGAAGTCGCCTGCAACATTCACCCTCAAAGAAACCCAAAACCCCAAAACCAACCGGAAATCAGCCCACAGTCAGATTTGGAACTCCCAAATTCACTCCAAATCCCTCAAAAATCTCTGCAAAATCAGCCCAAAATCTGATTTGCCATTCCCAAAACTCTCAACATTGCAACAAAACTCTCAGAAGCAACCCAAAACCACCCTAAAAAATATGGCAGACACAAACAGTTGCGAATGCACCCTAAAATTGCCACAAAAACCTCAAAAAGCATCCCAAAACTCTCCAGAATTGAATNAAGCGCGAGATCTTGCGAAAGGCGAACAAGCAACCTGCCTAGCAGCAGGCTTGTGTGCAAAGCTTCCGAAGTGCAAGAGGATGGTGTCTAGAGCTTGCCCGGCTGTCCAATTCCCATCTGCTAAATTTTACACAAATATTTGTTCACAAAATCACACTAAATCGGGTATGAATCAGATTGCACAGCATTCAAATTCTCAAAATCAACCCAAAACCACTTATAATAACTTAAGATCAACTCTAAATCCAATTTGACACTATCAATACCCCTCAAGATCTCCCCCACAACCGTCAAAATCACACAAAATTAAACTGGGACAGTCAAAAGTCTCCCAAGCAATGTATCATCGGCCTAAGGTTCACAAAAATCAGCNAAATCTCCCCAAAACCATCAAAATTGACCCCAAACTCTCAAAATCACACAAAATCTGATCTGAATTGGATTGCACAACCTTCTCATTCTCAAAATCAACTCAAAACCACTAATAAGCACCCAAGAGCAGCTCTAAATACAATTTGACCCCACCAATACCTATCAAAATCTCCCTCAAACTCTCAAAATCACACAAAATCAAATTTGGCACACTCCAAAAAGCTCCCAAATCATCTAAAATTGGTCCAAGATACTCAAACATCAGGCCAAAACCCACAGAATGGGATTAGGTCTCTGCAAAAACTCCACAAAACCATCTAAATTCACCCCAAAATCAATGAAAAATATCACAACTCACCTCAAAAACCACCCAAGTCCCATTCAGTGCCATCAAAAAAGCTCTAAAATAGCCCCCAAAAGTCCCCAAAACCTGCAAAACCACACACAACCTTCAAAATCACTTGAAAATCAGCTTCACCACACCCAAAAACCTACAAAATCACCACAAAATCGCCACAGCAACCTCTAAAATTATACCCAAAATGCCCAGCCAGAGATTGGAAAATCCAAAATTCTCCCAAAATGCCCCATAACCTTCAAAACTGACCCCAAACAATCAAAATCACCCCAAACCGCCTCAAAATCAGCTTTGACACCCCCAACATCAACAGAAAATCCAGGCCAACAACACACACGGAAAACTCCCAAATTCACCTGCAACATTCACCCTCAAATCAACCCCAAGCCCCAAAACCAACCGGAAATCAGCCCACAGTCAGATTTGGAACTCTCAAATTCACTCCAAATCCCTCAAAAATCTCTGCAAAATCAGTCCAAATCTGATTTGGCATTCCTAAAACTCTCAATATTGCGACAAAATTCTCAGAAGCAACCCAAAACCACCCTAAAAACATATTTGGCAAACCCAAACAGCCCCAAATGCACCCCAAAATTGATACAAAAACCTAAAAACCATCTGAAATCTCTCCACAATTGGATACAGCACCACCAGAAAGCTCCAAAATGCCCTCAAACGCTGCCAAATCTCCCCAAAACCATCAAACTGTGCCCCAAGTGCCTCCAGCTGAGGGACTCACCCTATGGAAAGGGATCTGGAGTACTTCCTGAGAGGCTCATGCCCCCAGAAACTCATCTTCCCCAGGACCTTTTTCATCAGGTTTTCTCTTCCTGTCTCTTCCTGACGTGATTGATGGAGCATTTGCAGGGCATAGCGGATAAGCCAAGGTCACACACCCCAAAGCTCCACTACTTTCAGCATCCCAGGCTGGCTTGCATTGGAAGGGACTTCAAAGGTCATCTCAATCCACCCCCTGCCATAGACAGGGACATCTTCCACTACCCCAGGTGTGCAGCCTGGCCTTGGAAATTTCCANTACCCCAGGTGTGCAGCCTGGCCTTGGACATTTCCAGGGATGGAGCAGCTGCAGCTTCTCTGGACAACCTGTGCCAGGGTCTCACTGAGACATCAGTTTTGAAAAACTAAGGATTTTCTTTGAAAATTAAAGACTATAGTTGCTGAAGTAAACAGTTAACAGAAGGCGATCTTAGAAAAGCTATCTTGGACCCAATAAATCACTTGCTTGTCAATTTTGTGTCT
>VWYI01010257.1:0-41302 GCA_013399455.1 Anthoscopus minutus | reverse complement strand
GCTCCGCCGAGCCCCCGCCCGTGCCGGGCACAGGCAGCGGCCGCCACGGCCAGGCCGCTGCTGCCGGCCTCGGGGCTGACACAGAACGGCGGTAACAGACAAACGCCCGGAAAGTCGGGCTGAGAGAGGCGCCATGTTAAACTGTTAATAAATAGTTGTCTTTGTGTGCTTTCGGTTTTGTCCGAATTCCCGGGGCTCTGAAGCCCGCAGTCCATCACCCACAGACGCGTGCCTGAGGCGCTACACGAACCATGAGGTGTTGTCGCTTGAGCCCCAGAAATGCTGCTCGTATCTTCAAACCGTGTTAGAAAAGCATCGCTGTGTCTTTAGTACTCATCACTCTGGCTTTAGTGCTGAGCCTTGGGTAAAGTTTTTTTCTGCGGTCATATTTGTGTATCTTCACCTCCCGCCTTACTTCGAGTAGCTGGGAACTACTGTGTCATTTTAGACAAAAGTTAAAGGGATAGTGGTTTTTCTCCTGTTTTATATTGCTTGTTTTTGAAGTCTTAACATTTCCAATTAGGAATCTAGAAGAAAGAGGTTTTTGATGATTATTATCATCACTGTTGATGTTGATCACATGCTGATGTAGGTCATGAGCGTTACAAATACACATTATTTGGTGCATGATTTCCCAGCAGTTAGCAGGTAGTTTCCTCTGCGGGTATTTTCTTCCTTATTTTGTGAGACAGGGATTATTGTCCATCTCTGGTAATTTCTTCTTGTCACTCCCACTTTCTTCCCTCTGTGTTCTCAAAATACTTTGACAGTTTAAACAACTTCTCTTTTCTGGAGTGATTATTTTGTTGTGTAGACTGAAGTGCTAATTAAGGGGCTTTATCCTTTTCTTATCCAGCCCTTGAAAATCAAGCATAGAGTTTGATTTTTGTAGAACAAAAAGATCTGAGTTACTAATATTTATGGTCTGGTTTGAAGTCACCATTAGTATTTTTTATTCTGAAAAATGCTTTTCCATTTGGACCACTTCACTTTCTGTTTTATTGTGATTGTCATATTTTGTTCCCTGTTGTCCATAATCTTGTTTGTCTTTTTTTGAATCACTTGCTCCTGTCTATAATATGCAGGGGTTTTACTAAACTCTTTCCATATTCTTATGTTGTTAGTGCCACAATTGGTGTTACTAGCAAGAGGCTGCTGTGGAGGAAGAAGCTCATAGATTTTACATGCAATTCTTGGATTACCTGCAGAGAGAATGGGATAATTTCATATTATTTGTGATCTTGAAGATCAAAAAGCCTGGACAGAATAGATCTGAGCTTGTATGCAGTCTTTGGGTGGGATCTGCCCACAGAGTAAGCAGCCCTGTGACAAACTGCTTTTAAGTAGATGCACATAACAATTTTTTGATGCTCCAGACTTTCCTTCTGTTCATGAGCTTAGTACTCACTGAGTTTAAATGTTTGTTACAATTCCCATCTCGTGCAGAGCTTATCTTGAGCAGTCTGTACTTCACAAGATGTGTGCCAGGAGCTGGGCATGGCACTGGGCATTGCATGGGCTTTTCATTATTTCTGTCCAGTCCAGTTCTTAAAAATGGAGTTGGAGAGAAGGAAATTAAATAGAAAAACACACCCTGTCTTCCTCTTTTGTTCCCATTTCCCACAAGTGCTGTTGGCTGTCAGCTGCCTGCGTTTCTGTCACTTTATCCCCTGCTCTCTGCAGTTTTGTCCATGTCAGAGCTGTGCAGAAATGAAGAACTGGTGGATCGCTGTTAGAATTCTTGGGAAGATGTGCAAAAAACTGATTTTGGATGGAAAATCTATTCCCAGCACTTGTGGAAGGTTGACTTGCAGTGTTTCAGAGGAAGATCATTGATCAGTACTAGTCTGCTCCCAGAGAAGTTTTAAACCTCTGTTACAAGAATACTTTTATTTAATATTAAGATCTTAGGAAACTCCCATGTCCCGAATGAGAAATTCAGAATGATGAAAACTGGAGTAACCTCCTAAGAAACTTATAAAAAGTGCTCCCTCTGTAAATACTTATAAAGAAGCCTCAAAAACTTTTGCCCCAGAAACTTCTTTTTCTGTCTTGTCCTTTTCAAGGGGTGGAATCTTTGTCATAGTGACCTAACCTGTTCCTACATTGTACAAAATAAGCACAGCAATAGGAAAAGAAAACAAGTTTTGCATCTTCCTCACTTGAACTATCTGATAGTCAATTAATGTAGGGTTGTTTTTTTTTTGAAGTTGGCAAAATAGGCTTTGTTCTTGGGTTTTTTTTTATCTAGGCTTTTCACCTCGTACTGTGATATTGGTCATTTGATTTTAAAATTTTTCTTAAATTGTCTGCATTTTTGAGTCAGTTGAATGTCTTTGTTCTGAGTGATATTGCAGGGTTGTTACTTGATGCCACAATGATATAATTGGAAGTAAGTCAACAGCAATCTCCTGTATTCCCTAAAGGGACAGTGAGAGTTCTCTGTCTTCCACGCTGTTCTGGAAGGGGCATAGGCAGATTCTTCAGTTCTTCCTGAAGAAGAGCAAAACTGTGTCAGCTTCAGTGCTGAGTGTGTCCCAGAACCAATATCTGCAGCACTGAAATGAAATTCTCTGGGAGAGGAGCATACTGCAGAGACTTTTTTATTTCTGGTTTTGTACAACGCTTGGTGTTAGGGCTTTGCAAACTCTGTATCAGGGATTTTATAGGGCTTAACTGATGGTATCTTCATTTTCTGGGAAACAAATTGGTGTTTTAGAGGGGTAATATAAAGTCTGCAACAGGGTGACCGTAACATTTTGGGAATTTGAAATTCTCAGGTCTGTTACAGACTAATTCCTTGTACCTTCTGCTTGAAGGGTGGAAAAGAAACTGCTTTTTATTTACCTCTACCTCACCAAAAGAAAATACCAAAGTAATGCTAAAATGTGCTGTGTTCACCATAAAAACAAATGTCTGCAGCCTGTGAGCAAGTACATTTTAAATTGGATTACCAGAAGTGTCTTTTATAAAGGGAAAGCCTAAGGATAGTGCTGAACCTCATGAAATCACATTTTGTGTCACTGGAGCTCAGTTCCTGCCTGCAGGTGATTTGGAAACGTGAAGGAGTTCACGGATGGGTCAGTGGCAGGTTGTTCCCTTGGTGTGGCAGCAGGAGAGAGAAGAAATTGTAGAAATTCAGTGGCAAATACAATGGGAGGTTTTATGCTGACTTTAAAAGAGGTGAAGTGTCCTGATTTATTTACTAATGGAGGAGCGTGAAGCTTTCATAGTTGGTGTTGAAATGTAGTTGTCACTCAGGGTGAGTGATGGATTGATTTGTGTTGGTGTTTTTTTGTTGTTGTTTTGGTTTTGTTCGGGGATTTTTTTGTTAGAAAAGGAGTGAAACCTTGAAAAATCAAGAACCTGATGACACAGGTTGCTGACCAATGTCAGCTGTGCCATTGAAGCCGTTTATTTGCAAGTCCAAAAGCTGCATAGTTGTAGAAATTTCTATCTGAGTGGATCCAGCTGAAGGTTTTAATAGGTTCAGCCTAGAAGCTTTGTTGGCCAAATGCATCTGTCATGTAAAGCAAAACTAGAACACAGGCAATAAATTTGAGACTGAGATGGCTTCTGCCATGTAAAATGAAAACCTGTGCTTTGGGTGAGCTACAGCCCTCAAAGCCATGGCAGCTGTGGCTGGGGGTTTGTGGGAGAGTTGAAGGGCCAGGCTTTGGTTCTCAGCAGAGCTGGAACTGAAGGAGGTTTTGTTGAGAACCTGTGATCAGCTCCAAGGAGCAGGAGGCAAATGAAGCAAAAGACATTTTTAGAGTTAGGGGCCCCTGATGCTCTTGGTCGTGGGGCCCTTCCTTCCTTTCTCACAGAGTGTGTTTAAATATTTGAAATATGTTGAAAAATTTGAAATCTTGGTTTGTGTGTTATGTGTGCTAGATTGAGCTTCCTTTCTTGAATCAGCAGAGTAAGGTGTGCACTTTACATGATTTTTGTTTCATAAGGGTGAAAATGATGTGTTTAGATTTTCAAGTGGCAGCTTCAGTCTTTTTCAGCTTGCAGGATATTTCACCACCGAAGTTACACTTCAGTGTGGCATTGAAACCAACCTAACAATGAAATTGTTTGTCTTATTTTTGCCTTGTGGGTTTGTGATGAAGTTGCTTGTTTGGGTTTTTTAAAGATTTCATTAAAGTAGCAGGTTAAAACCAAAGTTGTTTTTTTTTTTCACTTCTCAGTGAATGAAATGTGATAACTCACACCGTGTCAACAGAAAGAAATTGTGTAGTCTTCCTTGAACAGAATAAAGGGTCTCTCAGTGACTTTGAACCGTTGCTTTCCCATTCCCCTGGTGTGTCTGGAGGAAGATAATTCTGTTTACTTGTCTGAACCTGTTATGCTGTATTTAAGCTCTAAAATTACTTCACCCACCTCATCAAGCATCTTCAACTGTACCAGGTATCACTTGATTAATCCCCCATGGATTAAAAGTCGGTTCTAAACAAAGTAAAAAAGTGAGTATGTGTTAACAAGGTGTTAGGTACAGAATTGATGAAGTTCTGGATGCCTCCATCTCTCTTCAATCAGAGCTTTAGTATTCAGGTATTTTTTTAGTCAGTTCAATGTGGTACAATTCCTCCTAAACACAGGAGAAGTGTTTTACTGTGATAAGGGTCAAACATGAGCAGCTCATCCAGAAAGATTGTGTGGCCTCCATTTGTGGGGTCACTTGGATCCTGGCTGGGCATTTTCCTGGGTGACCTTCTGTACCTGGCTCTGCTTGTGCTGGGCTTGGACTTGAGGTCCAGAGGTCCCTGGTGTGGAGTGGAGGACAAAGGAGAGGACTCAGTGTGGGTGCAAGGTGTGAGGGTTTGTGCCTTTGGACAGTGGAGCTGCTTCATGCCAACACCAAGAGATTTTTGTGAATCCTGAGTGTAGAACCTCCCTTGGTTTGGCAGAATTGGTGTTCAGTATAAGTGAGGTCCAAAATATGAATCTGATCTAGGACACTCAGAGTGTCATGTTGCTTTTGCCTGCAGAAAACCATTGTTGAGTTAAAAATCAAACACTGCAATGAAGTGCTGTGTTTCCCCACCATTACAGAACCATATTCTACTTGTTCAAGTAATATCATGGTAGGCTGATTTTATTTTCTGGTTTTGTATTTTTTTCTGACAGAAGTAGGTTTCTTAGGACATGGCAGATGTGGTGTGCTCACTCCATTATTTTAATTGGGATAAGAAAATAAAACAACTCCTACTGGAAGTTTTATCCTCTTTTACTCTTTCCCACAGCTTTAAGCTATTTCATACATGTGTGTTCAGCCACAATATTAACATATTTTATCTGAAACAACAATGTAGGCTCTACCCTTGTAACTGAAATATTTGAACTGGGCTAATTCTAACCCTTTTCCTTCTCATGAGGAAAAACTTTTATGAAGATTTGCAGGTGACAGAATACTGGCCTGATTATATCAATGTTTAGGAGTAGTCTCTCTTCCCACCATCCTAAATAAAATCTTGAGAGTTTTGCTATGGGTTGTTGGATTTCTGCTCCCTGTTCACACAGGGATATAGTCTGAAGCAGAGGATGGCAGTCTACAGACCAGCAGTTTAAAAGTACATCTGGTTTTATTTTTGTCTAATTATTTTTCCTAGGGATTGTTTAATTTTGTCTGCTTAATAGTTGTTCTGCAGTGTTTCAGTTTCAAAAGTGAAAAATGACCGAGACTTTATTTGAAGCAACTGTAAACATGAATTTAAAAAACTTGTGCCTTGAACTATTTTAAAAGTTTAAACATAGAAAAATCTTAGGCAAGTGTTAAACTTAAGGAAGGCATATGGTTAAAAAAAGCATATTTGTCAACATTGGGATAGATAAAAGCTGAAAAGGACTCCTGTGCCACTTTCAGGAGCCACTTGAAATGCAGATGAGGGACATTTGTTTAGAGTAATAGTTGGTAGGTGTTTGTTTAAAGAAAATGCAGCTTTCAAATTATTCTTCCAGATGTTGACAATAACTGGGAGTTCCCCAGTTCCACTTTAACAGTGTCTGAAGAAAGCAAATAGAAACTGAATGCAATAACAAGGTTTTCAGTGCACTTTCAGAGGACAGTCCAATGTGTCCTGGGTTTGCTGCTGAAGTGGTCAGTGCTGCTCCTTCCACTGCCCTCGTTATGAATTTTCATCACCTCACCTGCCTTCAGAAGAAATATGGTCATGTGAATATGTGATAACTTGGATCCAAGTGAAAACTGTTTGTTAAAATGTTATTTGTCTAAGGTGGTATGATTTGCTTTGGGGAAGCACAGGTTGTGGTGGGTGCCCACTGTCACTGCCCCTCCTCAGCTGGGCAGGGGAGGGAGAGGACAGTGAAAAGTTCAGGAACATCACCCAGCAATTGCCATCATGGCAAAACAGACTCTGCCTGGGGAAATGAGCTTCATTTATTACCAATCAAATCAGAGTAGGGTAATGAGAAATAAATCCCGAATGTCAAAATGCCTTTTCCCCATCCCTTCCTTTCTCCCAGGTTCAGCTTGATTCTCTCTGTCCTGCTGGTGAGCAGTGCAGGGGGATGGGAATGGGAGCTGTGGTTCCTGCTCTGGTGCAGTGTGGGGTACCTCCCATGGGAAATGGGAACAGGGGCTGTGGTTCAGCTCATCCCACTCCTGCTCTGGTGCAGTGTGGGGTCCCTGCCATGGGAGATGTTCTCCATGGACTTATCCCATGTGGGTCCTTCCCATGGGCTGCAGCTCCTCCTGAGCTGCTCCAGCGTGGTCCTTTGCCATCCCACAGGGCTCAGGAAGGGGCTGCTCCAGCAGAGGGTTCCCGTGGGCTCACAGCCTCCTTTGGGCATCACCCAGAGCAGGGGTGGGGTCTCTGCAGGTGGATCTCTCCTCTAACTCTGATGTGCCTCCCCTGCCCTCAGTGTCTGCAGGGTTGTTGCTGTCACACACTTGCTCCTCTCTCCCAGCTGCTGGTTTGCAGCAGGTTTTTTCCTTTCCCAAATCCATAATCCCAAAGGCACTACAGGCACTGCTGATGGGCTCAGCCTTGGCCAGCAGTGTGTCCCCTCTTGGAGCAGGCTCGTGTTGGCTCAGCTGAACATGGAGGAAGCTTTTGGCATCTCTGCACAGAAGTTTGTCACCCCTTTAGCTCCCCACTGCCAAAACCTGGCCACACAAACCTGGTACAGGTAAGAACATCCAGGGAACAGCACTCCACAGCCAGCTGGAATGAAGCATGTTATGTCTAGACTAGGACACAACCTGTCTAGCTCTATTTATTCTAATTATTTGTGGACTCATTTATAGGTAATTTGCCTACTCTGGATGTTTTGCTATCCTGTAGGGGCCAGGCATTTATTGTTTGCTTTAACAGCTTTTGCTCTGAATGTAGGTAAGGAATGGTACATTCCAAGGTGGCTCCCAAGGTCACAAATCAGGTTCATGGCCAAACCAATAATAGCAGGGCACCTTCCCTTTCAGTCCTGTTTTAATTAGGCTGAACACTGTTGAAATAGCTCTACAGTGGTGGAGAAGCCATTTGCTTAGCAAGCACTAATAAATAGTGTGGGGACTGTCAGTGTAGAGGAGCCTGTTTGCCTCGGTAGTGCTTCAGAGATGATTCTACATTTTTAGGCTCCTATGTTTATTAAAAACCATATATTTATAGGTTGTAATCAATTTAATAGTGACTGGGTCTGTACTGCAAAGAACAAGCATTTTGCAGTAGAAGCTTTAAACAGAAATAACAGATTATGATTCTCATAAATGTATAAATGAATGACATAAAATTGGTTTTGTACAAAACCAAATAAAGCATTGCCCTAAATTAACATTTCTCTCTAGTGAAGTATAGTAAGTATAACACCTTTACTTAGATTTGTCCTGGTATTCCTTAACAAAGGCTTATGGTACAAAATGATGAATAATCAAGAGAAAAAGCAAGTTGAGAAGGCTTTTTAGTATTAGTTTGTATATCATGTTTTTTGATTGGTTGTAATTTTGCTCTGAAAATGATAATTTTAAAATTATGTTAGTTATGATAAGAGTTAATGAATGGTAGTAGTAATGTTCCAAGTGTCACAAAGACACATGCATACTATCCTGAATTCATTCTCTGTTGACAACAGTAATACTAAACTCATCTACAGCTCCTATTTTCTTTCTAAAATGCTGTTACCAAAACAAGTTATTTATAACTAAATGAGCAGAATTCCGCATGTGTGGCTTTGTTGTTGTTTTTACTACCAAAAATGTACTTTCTTGTGGCCTTCCTAAATGTGCTTTATTTCTTCAGACCATCTGGAATGGATATAAAATCTCTTTATATGCTTTTACTATCAAATAATTCTGAAGAACTCTAATTTTTTTTTCACTTAATGTGAGTAAATTGTCATTAAATCTCCTTTCTAAAGGAGAGCATGCAAGCTGTTAAGACTGCAGTGTACCATTATCATCTTCTGTAATGTTTTCCAAGTATGCCTTCCATCCATGAGAAAAAGGGAAGCCCAAGATTAGGGAACTGGCAGTTGTGCAGCAGCATGAGTCCAGTAATTAGAGGGAAAGACTTTAGGACAGATTGAGAGAAAAATTTTAAGGTACTCTTGAGAGTTAAAGAGCTTTGTTCTGCTCTTTCAGACTTGCTCCAGTGATTGATGGTACATATGTAGTCTCAAAAGAAAAGTGCCCTTCACTCATGCAGAAAATCTTTTCATTGCAAAGTGCTATTTTGTTTTGAGTACCTCAGGAGATCTAAAGAAATTGCAGATGATTTTTTTTTAAATGGATGGTTTATGCTGTTTTATGTGGTTATTTTTGCTGGTTGGAATAGTCACTGGCATTGATGTGAGGATATTCACTCGTGGCTCAAAAGAGCATTCACCTGCATGTGTTTCTGATAAAATGAGATTTTTTCTTCTTTAAATTGAAGGTCAGAAGTTAATAAATTGATGTGTTGAGAGAAATAGTGATGGTAAAGGTGACTGCTCAGGTTGAATATTCCAAACTTACGACCAATAAAACAAACACAGAAAATGTAATTTCTTATTGCTGTTGGAAGACTATTTTGAAATTAATGGGGAAACAAACAGTTGGAAGGGTGGAAAACCTTTATCCTTCATCTGGGCTCACTTCTGCTGGGGACAGGGTAGGTCAGGAGTGGGAAAAACGTCTGGAGCAGCAGATAAGGGCTGATGAGTCAGGACACATCAGCTACAGATTCCAGAGGGCTGATAGGGAGGGGAGGGAGCCAACAGCTCCTTCTGAACAGGGGCTGAACACCCTTGGCCTCGGTCAGGGCAGCTGGAAAAGCCTTGTCCTGAGAAATTATAGGAGTTTTGGGAGGAATAAACCATGTAAAATGCCAGGGGGTAACATGGTGGTTATGAAATGGAACAATTTTTTATGGCAAGCCTGGCATTGAGGTGTTGCTTTTTACTGTAATCAGTAAATGTACTCAGGACTGCTCCTGCAGTCTAAAAGTGTCAGGTGAAAGTTGCCAGGGGCAACTTTGTATTTTTTAATGAATTAATCATCAGCATTCAAACTAATAGATCAAGGAATGATCTGGTCCTGCATGGTTGTTTCTTGATAAAATTAACACTGCACAATATGTATGTGGATGGTAGATTTAATGAAAATTTTGCATCAGCAAACTTTCATACTCACTAAACTATTCACTGTCATATTCAGTGGACCTGTTTGTTTCTAAGTTTGCAGGTGAAACTCTTCTGTTGGTTCCAGTTGTTTATATTCCAAAGATGACATTTTTGGTAATAAAATAAAGATATTATTGTTCTCACCTATCTGGCTTCTGACCAGGAAAATACTAATTTTTTGCTGTCTTCCTGCATCGCCACTCAGACTTTTTTGAATTTTGTCAATAATTGTAAACAGTGAAAATGACTTAAAATAGACCTTTTTAGGCTGTACCTACTATTTCACTCAATATTTAGAAAAAAATATATAGTTTTTATTTGCTCTGATATAATCATGCAGAAAAAAATGTTTAAATCTCTTGTGGATGTGTATTGAGATTAAAAACAAGCTTTCAAGCTTGATAAATTGGAGTGAGATGTGTAAGTAACTCTGAGTATTTACTTGTATTTTAACAGTGAAAGCAAGTTGAATACATTGGTACAGAAACTCCATGACTTCTTGGCTCACTCATCAGAAGAATCTGAGGACACAAACTCTCCTCCAGCATTATCTAAAAACAAAAGTATAGGTAAAAAGGCATTTTATGTTCATTCTTAATGTATATGTGATTCTAAAGCTAAATAACTTGATGTTGTTATTTCACTATATCACATTTCACTGGGGTAATTCCACCAAGTCTTAATGTGATTTAAGTGGTGATAGCTTGATAAATACACAGCAGGCCTTTGATACAATATTTATTTCAGTTCTGAATCTTTCTAAAGCTGAAAAAATCTAATCTTCTGGTAATTTCCCTTCTCTGAAACATGAGATATCAAACACAGGTATTTGCTGTGCTAGGAGTTCCTTGTTCAGTGTTCCTCAGTTTATAAATGTCTTGATTTTTCTGCTGCAGTAACATTTTTGCAGTCCTTGTAGGTGTGGAAGAAGTTCTGGAGATTATGCTTTCATAGTAATTTGAAAAAGATTTCTACATATAATCTGGAAACATTTAAAAAGAAAAGAATACTTTTAAAAAAGCTGGAGTCCTACACTAGGTCAGAATTGATACTGGAAGTTTTTGCTTCTGAGTTAGAGATGGGTAACGAAGTTTAAACACTCCAAAGACAATGATTAAAAGTGAAATTATTTCATGTCAGTACTTCATAAAATCTGTTTCCAAATTTAACTGGTTAAATTTGTTTCTAAGTTAGACTTGGACTGGATGCAGGTGCAAAACCTTTCAATCTCTACTGCTTAATGAGCTAAAGTCCTGTTGATGTGGTGGAGTGCAGATGCAGACTGTGCTGGCTGTATTACAGAGTTTCTTTTCAGACTCTTGTTGTCTTAAGTTATATCTTTCATGGGTTTTCTGGTGTGTAGTTTTTATCTTTTAATGTTTTGTTTAGAAAGGGGGAGCGTGCAGCCTGTGGCACTCACCTTCTCATGTCAGCATCAAACTGAGCTGTTAGCACAGGAAAAAGAAACTTCTCGTGTGGTGCCTCAGCAGAACAGTAAAATAAACTGTGCTGGGGATGCATCTCAAAGTGAAATTTTGCTGAGCACACTGGGAAAAAGAAATCTTCTTTTTATCCTCTGTAGTTAAAAATTAATATTTGGTTCCTTGCTGTGAAACACAGATTGTCTTTGAAACGGATACACTTGTAAATTCATAGCAGACATATTTTAGTGTTGGTTTTGAGATCTAAAAGAACATATTAAAGCTGAAGAGTCAGGATTAAACACTTAAATATTAGGAAATGCCAGAATTTACTGTGCAAATTTCCTTCCCAGTGTTCTGTGCATAATGAAAATGTCTTTAGCAACTGTCCCTGCTTTTTTTTTTTCAAATCCAGAGGGTGCTCATTACAGCAGAAGTTATGGATGTGACTGGGGCCAAATCAGATTTATTTAGTAATGGATCTTGTTTTGCTCCAGCATTTGGAGGATATGTGAACTCTTGGGTAGAGTGTTGTGAGGAGGGAGATGATGATGATGAAGGTGGTTAAATGTGGCCCAGGAAGGCTGGATGTTAGAAATCAGTGGGGTATTTTCTGATATTACTTCATGCCCTAAACTTTTGTCCCTGCCACACACAGAGGTCAGTTAAAACAGGAAGCAATACTTGCTTTATAGCCTTAATAATGTTTTTTATGCCCTCTCTGTACTGGAACTGGATGTCTCCCTCCTTTCCACTGCATGGCTGCCAGCAGGAGAGTCATGGAGAGCTCAGGAGAGCCAGCCTGCCTGCTCTTGTTCCAGGAGTGGAGCAGCAATCCCAGGGGGAGCTCTGGGCAGGAGGAGCCAGGCCAGCCCTGAGCTGAGAGGGGATGGGCTGCAGCATTCAGGGTCCTTGGGTGGGCACACAGAAAAACTGGCACTGCAGCACCTTCAGCTGCTTTTGCAATAGCACATGTGCATCAGGCTGCCAGTCTGAGTGCAGAGCCTGCACACATTTGGGCTGCCAGAGCAGGGGAAGCTCTGCCAAGCTCTCCAAGCTGGTATTTTCCATGGGTTTATCACTCAGGCAGAGTTGGTCAAGAGTAGAAGGTGGGCAGTGTCCAAACTCCAGCAGAAATATTACCCTCCTTCCATATCTCAGGTTCCTCCCTCACAGTAGGGAATGCCTGTTATTCTAGAGAAGTTTCAGGTACTTAAAAAGGCCAAAAACATTGTCTGCTTCTGGTTTGTATTTCCTACTTCACATGTGGAAATGGATGGATGATTTTCCTTGCAATTTACTCTGTTCTGCAGAGGTCAAATATCTAGCATTGAATTCTCAAAGTGATTCAGTTTTTTCAAAGTATAGAAGTAAATTGTTTGGTTTTCCCCAAAACTGAAGTTTAAGGATAAAGAAGTTGGAGTGCTAGTAGTCTTCTGTTAAAATCACAAATAATCCTGATATGTATCCTGTAATTATACTTTCTACTCAGTAGCATGTATTAAAATCCTGCTGTTATAAAACTTTTGGAGCAACTTCTTACAAGAGTCATTCAGTCACTGAATTCTAAACTTTCTCTCCCATTTCCAGGACTGGTGGATTGGAGCAGGTGCTAATAGGTTGCAGGTCTTCAGGCTTTATATTCCACAGTTCCCAAGCATGAAGAATAGAATTCTCATCAGAACTTGAATCAAATGGGATTTTTGTCTGTGATTCCATGATCCCAGATTTAATACTTGGTTTCTTATTCCTCTGTCAAGATATGTGAGAGAAAATACTTGTAGTAAATTCTTAGAGATGAACAAAAATGCACTAATGATATTATTTCTTCATGCAGTTGCACTTGCAGTGCTTCAGCATTTCTTCACCAACTGCAAGGCTCTAGGGACTGAACTGAAAGGGATTTCTGAACTATTTCTGTAAAATTCATGCCATACAGTGGAATGTCTCTAATGTTGTGCAGCAGTTTGCCTCTGGAAGTCAGTTGTGTCTACCCAGGCCGGTGAAACATAAACAATGCTGTGATGTGCAATGTGAAGAGCTTCTGGTGTTCCTTGCATTTCAATGGACTCCTTTAACTTCTGTCCATAGGTAAAAGCAGAGAACCTAAAGGAAGCCCAGCTTCAATGGAGAACAACAGGGACGAGGTAGGAATAAAAATGCTTCTGAATTCTAGTTGCATGTCTAACACACAGTGGCTGAGTTCACTCTTGCTTTTACAGTACATACTTCAATAATACTGTCAGAAGCACCCATTAATGTCATCTCCCTTCACCCTGTACTCAGATAACAGTAGGTACTTAGTTCTTCTCCAGGCAAATCTGTTTCCTTTTTAAAAAAAGATAAAAATGGACTTACGTTAAACTGAGAAGAAATTTTTCATGTGATGTTTCTTACTTCTGTCTGTTCTCCTATTGGAAACATTCTGGTGGACAAGAATTTAACATTGAAGTGTTGGAACCCTGGGCACAGAGGATTTCAACTGCCCACACCTAGTTGTGATCTGAGTGCAAAAACCGTTGAAAAAATCAGTTTTGCTCTGAAGGCAGGCAGTGCTTCTGGCACATGAGGCACATACCAGGAGTGTGTTCTGCTGCCTGTTTGTGGCTGCTGCTACTCCTGAGTGCCAGAGCCCTCTGGAAGGGTGTGTTGGAAAAGGGGATGCTTTCTTCACTTAGCAAGAAGAGCATTCCCAGATCTGTGTGAGCTGCTGACTCCTGAAACTCCAGAGATTGTTTAACTGAGCTGATATGACTGTTGAAATTGTCAGTTGTATTCTGCTTTTCCTGCTGCTCTTTTAAAATTATTTTTTTATAAGGGCACTGGTGATTTCTGAGCTGTTTCCAGTTAATGCCAGAAACTGTTCCTTGACAGTTCCCTTGGAAATAAATGTGTTAACTTGTACATTTTTTTTTCTTGTTTCTAGGGAAGTAGTTCTTCAGAAAGAACCAAATCCTTAGGATCATCCCGTTCCAAAAGGTTGGTTTGGAAAATGAAAACAAATTCATTATTTTTTGGGTGTGAGAAGCTCTAGAAAAGTGGATGCACTGTTTTGAATATTTTTGGTCCACACCAGTATAAATCCATGAAGTTATGGAGTGCTGGTAAAAGAAATGCCTTATAGTACACTTAAAATTCAAACCATTTCTCAGAATGAAAGGTTAAGATGCTAAAGCTTGGTTATTATTTACAAAGCCAAGATTATCCCATATCTTCAGGACAAAGGAGTCGATACAAGAGTTCCTTCAGTTTTGCTATTTGTTCATGTAGGACTCTTGTAAAAATGTAATTTAGGTCATACAGGGAAAAAAAGGTTTTATGTGCTTGGTTGTTAGGAGTGTGCTGTTGAGTTCTCCTGTGCAGAAACTGCCATTTGCTGTATCCCTGCTTTATCCTTTTTCCCTCTTTGATGTAAAAAGTATGGAGTGAATTGTTTACCAACTGCTTGAACCTACTGGAGCCAAATTATTTGTGTCCCAAGTAAGAGCAGACTCAGTCCAGTCAAACTCCTCCTCATCTGCTCTCAGCTGATGTTCACTCAAATTCTGTCCTCTGTGATTTTTATTAAATCCCAGTGAACTGTGCAGGGAGTTGAGTTCTCAACACCTGCCTTAGTCCTTCTCTTTAGAAATCTGTACCTCTTTTCACTCTTCTTTTTATCCAAGTTGCTTTATTTTATCATGTATGCTGGAATTAATATTCCTCAGTCTCCTTTTTATGTTTGTCTTGATGCCATGTTTACAAGTGTGGTTTTATATTTGGCTTTAGTTTCTCCCTCATCTTTTGAATCGAGTGTCCTGCTGAACTTTTTTCATTTATATACTTTTTTAGTCCTGTTGTTTGCTTCCTGTCTTATCACTAAAGGGATTTTCACTCATCCATTTTTCATACTGTATCTTATATTGACAAAACCAGTATCCTGCAGTAGTTCATTCATTTCCTTCTGAAAAATTTGCTCCATGTTTTGTATTATTTTCTCCCCATCCTGACATAGAAAATTCATTCATTTTCATGGATTCAGTTTTAAATTGTTCATGTGGAATTCTGTCAGCTGATCCTTTTGTTCAACAGTCAGCTTTTTCATTCCTCTCTGCATTTCCTTCATTTTCTTGCAAGCATCTCTTCTGCCAAAATGCTTTTTGTAATTTGCTAATATCTGTGTATTCTCTTTGTGCTTCCTGTTAAACCTGGAATGATGGATACAATTCATGAGCAGACATTCATTTGTGTTTCATTTAGACTTCTTCCCTGGAATTGTGACTTCCTTAAAAAGACATCAAACCTCAATTTTTTAACAAAAAGATTTTATTAGTATATATTCTGTTTCATGTGAGAGGGGAGAAATCCTGTTCTAAACCAGAAAATTATCCTGTAATTGTATAGCAATAACTTTGAGCATCCCAGCTCATAATGTCTTTAATTAATATTAAAATAACTTAGTTCTTCACAGTTCATATGGTGTTTTACCTGCAAAGCTTACCTGAATTGCAGTTAGGAGTTTTTGTCAGAGCATGTTTTTTTTTTTCTATCTATGCAGGAAACCTACAGTTGTAACTAAATATGTTGGGTCAGATGATGAACAAATAGATGAAACTGTAAATGAAGATCTTTCAAATGAGAACTCAGAGAATGATGTAGATATGCAAAGCTTGCCTAAAGGTAGGTCATGTCTCTTTTTTTTGATTTCTGAATTCAGCAAATTAGCCCAAGATTATGATGCAGCATAAATAATTCACTAGAATGCACATTTATCAGTAAAATGCCTCTTGAAGGTCCTGTTGGTTTTCTGCCCACAAAAAAGAGGAACCTGAGCACTTTCAGTTTGGAACCCAGTAGATTTTTTTCTGTGGGTGCACGAGGATGTGCTGGTGGCTTAATTTCAGATGCCTGCTGAGATCTGTATAAAACCATCAGAAAAGAAAGGAAATTGTTTATTCTGTTGTTTTGCAGGAGTCTTAAGCTCTGTCACTTGGAGGTCTTATTTTACTGGTCTTTGAGGTTATTAGCAATTAATCAACAAAAGCAAAAAAAACCTGACTCTGAGGGGAAAAATGCCATTATTTGATCTATTTTTAAGCACCTTTTAGACACAGTTAATACTGTAGGCCTACATCCCTCTGCTCTTAGCTGCTGTGTGAGTTGGATTAATCTCCATTTTTTACCTATGAAAGTTAAAGGAAAAATTGTTGCTGTTCACTGTGTGAGTAGTAGTATTGAGAAGTCACTCTAAAATGATTTTTTTTCAGAATATTGGATTATTTTCAGTGTCCTTACAACAAAACTGGGCTCTTAAATAGGAAAGATTTGGTTTTACCTTTGTGTAATTTTGATTACTACATTGTTTAAATGAAAATGTCAAATTATGAGTCTTGTTAAAGACTAAGCAGGTTTTATTCTATTGCTTTTTTGTTTATTTCAGAAACTGAAATAAATGAAGATGAGGGAGAGTGAACAGAAGGGGGCAAAGAAAGAAAAGGATAGGGTTTTGAAGGATTTAAGTGATGTTTAGTAGCAAAATCCTGTCCTACACCCTCCAACAGTGTGACAGTCCTGTCCTGCACGTGCCACAGCAGAGCACAAAAAGCAGAATTTGCTCCTCAGCCCATTCAGTCCTTGGCTTCTGTCTTACATCTTCAACACAGATGTAGTTTAAAATCTGTGCATTCAAAACTTTGTTGAGTTTTAGTCAGCAGATTGCACTTTTTCCTGTTTTTTTTTTTAAATTTATTTTTTATTTTTGTTGTTGTTGTTGTTGTTGGCTTTATTAATCAGAACTTTTGCACTTAAGTTGGATGTGTAATGGTTTCCAATTTCTAAATAAAATTATTCTAGGTACAGTGGTTGTACAGCCTGAGCCAGTGCTGAATGAAGACAAAGATGATTTTAAAGGGCCTGAATTTAGAAGCAGAAATACCGTTAAAATGAAACCTGAAGCTCCCAAAAAGCGTGGAGGTAAATACAATTTAAAACATCTGTTGAAACGGGTTTAAATTGTTGCTTATGACCACATTTGGTACATCTACAAATTGTCCTTATTTCTGATAAATTATCCTCCAAATACCTCCACTCTTCTGGCTTTTTGTTCATTAAGGATTTTAGCTGATAGAAATTAGCCTCCATTGCTGCCTCTGCAATGCAGCAGTGAAAGCTAAGATTAGTTCCCATTAAACTCCTTATTTGCAGTAGGTACAGGATGCTTCATTAGGTGCAGTTGCTTGGTTGCAATCAGGTGTTACAGGTATTCCTTTTTTTAAGGGAATGGGAACACCACTGATACAGGAACATTCACTGACTCACCAGGAAAGCAAGGACATGTATGGGCAGATTATGCACCAGTGAGCTGAGGAAAAATCCTAACCTCTCAAACAACATAAAGACTTTTTTGTTTTGCTTTGAAATTGTGGGAAATTCCCTACCAGTGGGCCCTTCTAAGGATTACCTTTGAAAAGCTGCTGTGTCAGCTGGTTTTCCATAGCTGCTCCTAAATCTGAGAAGTTAGATAGATTCTAATCCTAACAGAAATTAATTTCTCTCTTTTTTTTTCTCCTAAAAGCAAAAGAGAGAAGGGAAGATTATGTATAATGTAGCCAGTGAGAAGGTAGATATTTTTGTTAACTCTACTGGCAATATCTTAGCTCACACACCTCCAGCACTAGCCAGGGTGTTCATACAAACAGCTCTTGCACACTTTATCCTTCCCACTGTACCCTGGGAGATCCTTGCTCTCTTTTAAAGTAATTTCATGAGTGCTGTTTCTGTGGGTGAAGGGGAGTGAAATGTGACTGTGGAAATGTGCTTGTGCATATGCCTGGGCTTGTGTGGTGTCAGTGACATTTTGATGTTTTTCTCTAAATTATGAACTTCAGAAGTTGGTTCTGTTCTATTCATGCAAGATGTTCGTTTAAGAAAGCTTTTTCCATTTGTGCTTACAACATTTTTACATATGGGCCAACAGAACCCTTTAGGGGTACAGTATTAAAAAGATAAGACACTTGTGCTTGAGCTTTGTGGCCTTTGTCTGCATCCCCAGGACAGTTTGTATCACCTGCCCTTCCAGATTTTTTAATCTCCATCCCTAGGGAATTTTCAGGCCTTTTTTTGTGTATCTGGACTGGTTACTCATGTAGTATGCCAGACATATATTTTAGATTTTTTATTATTATTATTATTATTTTAATATTTGCATTTCTAGTAGAAATTATATGTCCAGTGTGTATTAGAAATAGTGGTAGAAGCAGAACTCTTGCCTTTCTAGCAACCAGATGCTTATCTAAGACTATAAGAGCCATTGTGTCATTATTTTCAAGTTTTGTGCCTGCAGCATGGTTGTGGTTGTATTTTTGCTAATAAATTCAGTTAGGAGTGTTTTTAACCAAGTAATTTCTCAGTATTAATGAAACAGCAGTAGTCTAATTTCTTTGGATCATGATAATTTATAGTAGTAACATGGTTTACAAAGGTTTGCCTCATAAATTCTTTTCCTGGTGCCAGCTTGCAGGTTTGAGGAAAGAAGCTTGGTTGTGGAAAAGAGGGAGGTGGCTCAGGGCTTGGCAGGGAATTTCATCACGTTCTCCCTGGCTTGGCTGGGCCCCTCAGTGATTCCTGCAGCAGTTTCAGGGCTGTGGTGTGTGCCAGGCTTGGGTTCTGTGCTGCTGTCTTAGGTTCTGCAGTGCAGAGTGTGGGATTCTTTCCTGAGGAGTGGGGTGGGATGGGATGGGATGGGATGGGTGTGTTCATCTGTAGTCACAGCAGTGTTTGAACCCAGGATTTGAGCTGGTTTGGAGCTCCTGAGAGGGGCTTGCAGCTCCACAGGCTCTGCAGGATGTGCTGGAGGGTACAAATACATCCTGCATTTAGAATTTCACTGAATTGGGAGCTTGGATCAGCTCTTTCACTGCCCCCTGAGCCATCTGAGGTTGTGCTTCAGCAGCAGAGTGCTGGGAGCTTGTACTGTGAGAATGTTCATTCAGTTCCTTAACATGCTGGTGCTGGAGCTTGGTTCTGATTCTGGGGTAGTGATATTTTCATTAAAAATAGAAAAAATACAGAGTCTGTACTCAGACTGTAATCATTAAATTCAATTGTTTGAGTTAATTTCCTTATTGACTTGATCACTGAGCATGACAGCAAAGGACGAGTCACAGTTCAGTGATCTCTTATCAAACCTGTATCTGCTTGATCCCAAATTGGGCTTTTGGAAGTGCAGAACTTTCAGAAATTATTTTCCTTTTTCTTCTGTTGAAAACAAAAAGGTCTCCAAGTATTAATTAAGAGCCTGACACGGAGTGAGCCTGCCAGGCCCCAAGTTCACCCCTCCTGAAGTGAATTGGGGGGTTGGCATTAAAAAAGAAAGGTTTTTTGACCAAATGTTAAGTGCAGCAGCAGAGTGGTGCACACACCATGGGAGCAATCAGCAGCATGAGGAGAACATGTGGATTACAACAAAACTGTAGTGTCAGAAAAACCCAAAATCTACCATTGGAAAGGGAACAAAATGTGAGAAAAGGTTTTTCAGTCACTATTACAAGGATTACTTGTGTTTTCTTTAAGAGTTTTCTGTGTTTTTTGATGAGAAACTAAAACTGTGTGAAAGAAATTCCATAAGACAAACATGAATTGCAGTGGTATTTGTTGAAAGAAGATTAAATGGGAAATGTTGTCCAGAATATCAGAGCTGCTCTGAAAGAATTTTACTGATTTCTCTAATTTAGGTGTGTTTTCATGAAGTGATCAGTTAACCCAGCTTAAATCTCACAAAGGGAAAGAATTGTGCCTTGACCCCAAGTGCAGCATAGAAATCAGGGGAAGATTCAGTTTTAAAATGTCACATGGTTACAGAAAGATTTCTCTTGTACTGGGTGGTGGCAGAAATAAAGACCTATGAAAAACCTGACAGGCCAGAATATTGCAAAAAAAAAAGCAGTAGATATACACAGATTTCTTAAATAAAACTGATTAATGTGTGGTTTGTAATCCTCTCCATAGAAGAAGGACTGCATGGAATTGTGAGCTGTACAGCTTGTGGGCAGCAGGTGAACCATTTTCAAAAGGATTCCATCTATAGACACCCTACACTGAAAGTGCTTATTTGTAAGGTATGTGGTAAACAGTTCTGTTTGGTTTAGTTTCAAAATGTCATATTAGTTGGTTTAAGTGGGGTTTTTGTGGCAGTGATTCTTGTTCATTAGTCAATAAAGTTTTCAGTCATTAGCTGTTAGAATTAAGGAAACTAAAAGGAGGGGAAAAAAGGAAAAATATATACTTATGAATTTATATTCCTTTTTTCTTACATCCCAGGTAAACTGGTGGTGGTTTCTTTGTTATTTACTTCTGCTGCTTTAAGGGTATCATCTTAGTGAATTTTTAATGTTAAATGATCTGTCTGAAATTTCTGCCTACTCGTAATGTATTTTAAGAACAGATTCAAGTCTGCATCTCCTGCTAAAGCATTCCATGTAAAACAGCACTGAAATAAGGAGCAGAAAAGCAGCTTCAGAGTTATCTCTGTTTCTGCCAGCTCCTGGACCATTTTAGTTTATGGCAGCTTTGCAATGCTGGTCTAGTCTATAATCTGAATTTTCAGCTGTGTGGCTTTCTGGTGGCTCCACACAGGGAAGAGATGGGACAGGGCAGGAAGGAAATGCAGTGGAGACCTCTCTTAATTTTCAAAGAGCTGCAGAGATCTCTCTTGCATATTTCTATATTGGTAGAGAGATTCTGTATTTATAAAGATATTGCTAGAGATACAGTTCTGTGTTATAATGTGCATGTAACATTTCCCTGCTTTTCCTCCTCCTTCCCAGCTCCTCATTATTCTTACATGCTCAGCTGACAGAGTCAGCCATGCCCATCTAGGCTGATGTGCTGGCTCTTCTCTGCATTCTGGCTTGTTCCTTTTACTAAATGTGCTTTACAAAAGTCAGCTCACCAGGTGATCTTTTCCCCATCTCCATTGGGGTCCCAGCTCTTGTTCCTGGCCTTGCACACTCATGTTGCTGCAGTATCACCAGTGACCTGGGTCATTTTTGTAGTCTGGTCAGGGTGTTGGACTCAACAGCAGCTCTTGATGGGGAGCTCTGCTCCTTGAATTACACCAAGGGTTGTTTCCCTTGATTTTCTCCGTTTTTACTTAATTGAACGTGGCCTCAAGTGAACGTGAAAGGGAGGAATGGAACCCCTCATCTCCAGCTCTTCCATTATTTCTGTGCCCAGTTCTGCCCTTCTTTTTCTCCTACTTAGGTCAAAGTCCCAGACCTGAGAAGCTGTTTTCCTTTGACTGGGAATGTTCCATCAAGTGTCTAAATATCAAATTTTACTGGGGTTTTATGTTGATTTTGGTTGTTTGGATAGTTTAGTTCAACAGATGTGCAAGTCTGTTCCAGATGTCAATTCAGGTGATGAAGCCTCTTCTGCATTCTGAGTTGTAGCTCTACTTTGAACATGCATTTATACAAGTCTGGGACAAAATTCTTAAGTAACAGCTGTGAAAAAAATTACACCAAACCTTCAAAATTTGGTGTCAACAATTCAGCGACCAGAGCCATCAGTACTCCTAGCTGAGTAATTTGTATTTTTTTCTTAGCATTACCAAATTTTCAAATGAAGATGCTTTGTTTGCACCTGGAAATGGAATTCTTGGATGCTAACATCATGATAAATGCTGAAGATGTTTTAATCTAAAGGCTTATAGCATAACATGCTAACATAAGGAGCATGCAGCTGAAAATTGTCATTTATGTGGGATTGTGTCAGGGGGGATGTGGTGTTGTTTTATGTAGGAAATAGATGGAAGAAACATTCAGACTGGAGAGAAGTATTCAGCTGATGTTCTAGAATACACAAACATGCAGCCATCAAACAAAAGTGTGTTTAATTTTCAAACAAACCTTGATCCATCTAAATAAGTTATGGTTTGGGACCATGGAAGGTGTTTTTTAGATTAAAACGAATGCAAAAGGCTTAGAATGCTGAAGACCTTGCAGCTGCTGCTTTTACTGGCTTGCTTCTCATGCTGAAATCTAATGAGTTGCTTCATGAAGACCAGTTGTGATTTAATAAAGAATTCCTTGTTCTCTCTTTCTTTACAGACTTGCTACAAGTATTACATGAGTGATGACATCAGTCGTGATTCAGATGGGATGGATGAACAGTGTAGGTAAGTGTACAAAAACTGGAATGTGTACAAAAACAGCAGTGTGTGCAGAATGGGAAAGTGTACAAAAACTGCAGTGTGTGCAAAGTGGGAAAGTGTGCAAAAACTGCAGTGTGTGCAAAGTGGGAGAATGTACAAAAACTGCAGTGTGTGCAAGAACTGCAGTGTGTGCAGAGTGGGAGAGTGTACAAAAACTGCAGTGTGTGCAAAGTGGGAGAGTGTACAAAAACTGCAGTGTGTGCAAAGTGGGAAAGTGTACAAAAACTGCAGTGTGTGCAAAGTGGGAAAGTGTACAAAAACTGCAGTGTGTGCAAGAACTGCAGTGTGTGCAAAGTGGGAGAGTGTACAAAAACTGCAGTGTGTGCAAAGTGGGAAAGTGTACAAGAACTGCAGTGTGTGCAAAGTGGGAGAGTGTACAAAAACTGCAGTGTGTGCAAAGTGGGAGTGTACAAAAACTGAAGTAACACTCACATTTCTACTGGTTTGGGGATCTTTTTTCTTAAAATTGCGACATTATTGACAAATAAAGACAAGTATGTAAGATCTGAATCAACAATTATTTGTCACCAAGAAATACTCAACCCAAGGATTTTTTTAACTGGTTGTTGTTTTAGAAATGAACAGGAAAACATTTCATGAAGAAATGTAATAACAAGCAGTTGTAAGATACCACATTTTTAACTGAATAACCTGCCACCTTCCTAACACCTTAAACATGGGGATAGAATCTGACCTAAACTTTATGAGCCAGAGAAACTCAACTCTCTAGATGCATCTCCCTTTTGAAATACCAAAGCACTTCTCTGCCCTTATGTCAAATATCTAAATGTGTCATTCAGTCAAAATTGTGCAGTCTGTGGTTTCTATGAGCTTATTGTCCACCATGTTTCAGTCTTCATGCACTGCAGTAGTAATATATGAGTTAAGGGCTAGAAAGACTGAAGCTTATTCATTTTGCTGTAAAACAAATTACAAACTTTCAGAAGAAGCAAGGAAAACATGATTTAATTAATTTTTTCTTCTTTAAAGAAATCAGTGCTGAAATTGTGTTTGAAAATTACTGATCATTTCAGCTTTGTAAGCTGCTAATCTAATACATGAATTTCCTGACTTTGCAGTTCTCCTTTGAGCTTTTCAGACACGCTTTCAGTAACAGTTTCAAGTAATGAATATCTGTTTATCACCTGAATTTTTAAATACATGAACTTAATCATGTATCACCTTGTTGAGGTGGGGACAAAACTCTTACCTTTCTCAATCTCATTGCAGGTGGTGTGCTGAAGGTGGAAATTTGATTTGCTGTGACTTTTGCCATAATGCCTTCTGTAAAAAGTGCATTTTGCGCAACCTGGGCCGAAAGGAGCTCTCGACTATCCTGGATGAAAATAACCAGTGGCACTGCTATATTTGCCATCCAGAGCCTTTGTTGGACTTGGTCACTGCATGTGACAGTGTCTTTGAAAATTTAGAACAGTTACTTCAACAAAACAAAAAAAAGATGAAAGTTGAAAATGAAAAAAGTAAAATATATGACCACGCAGTCAAGTTTTCTCCAAAGAGAAATAATGCAAATTGTAATGGGGAAGAAAAAAAATTAGATAATTCATATTCAGGTTCACTAACGTATTCTTATAAAGCACTAATGGTGCCAAAGGACTTGCTTAAGAAAACAAAAAAACTGATTGAAACTACAACAAATCTGAATTCTAGCTTTGTAAGCTTTTTGAAAAACGCTGCAGAAAATGTAGAAATAAGCCCAACTGTGCAACTGTGCCAGCTGAAAGCTTTTAAATCTGTGCTGAGTGACATGAAAAAAGCTCATCTGTCACTAGAAGAAGGCCTGAACATGGAGATTCAAGCATTGAATGTTAAAATCAAAGATAAAAATACCAAAGAGAAAAAACCCGAGGTTAGATCAGAAAAAAATGAGATGAAAAAAGACGAAGGAAAGGAACATGAGGCATTAAAAGAGGATGACACCACACAGACACAGAAAGAAGTTGTGTCAGAGCGACCTGACAATGAGCCCATGGATCAAAGTGTTCCCTCAGTGGAACAGACAGATAACAAGGCAGCTCCTGGGGAAGAGAAAAAGTCTGGCAGAAATGAAGAACCACAGTATGAGCCCAACAGTACAGAGGCTTTAGACATGGATATTGTGTCCATCCCCTCGTCCGTTCCTGAAGATATTTTTGAGACTCTGGAATCTGCTATGGAGATTCAGATGCCATCGGATGAGCAGGAAAGTGGAAACACAGCAGCAGATCATGAGACTTCAAATTCAAAATTAAACACTCCTGTGAAAGATACCAAAGGTGGTACCAAGTTAAAATCATCAGCTAAAGGAACAAAAGAACTGATTGTAAAATTGACTCCAGTTTCCCTTTCAGAGTCCACAGTTAAAGCTGAAGATCGAGACAGCAACCTAGGAAAGGACAATAAAGACATTGATGAATCTAAAGATGTTGACACATCTGAAGATGCAGAAGCATCTAAAGACGTTGATGCATCTGAAGCTAGGGCAGCAAACTGTGATTCTGTAAAAAATCACAGTGCTGGCAGCGAGGCCTCCACGGAGAACGACTCGGTGCCCGTGGAGGACTCGGATCTCCGGAGGTCGCCCCGCGTCAAGACCACGCCGCTGAGGCGCCCCACGGACATCAGCCCCCTGACATCCAACTCAGAAGAGGACAGCAATGACACAAGCAATGAAAAACGGAAGAGGAAACCATCCAAGCAATCCAGGAGGAAAAATGATAAAAGGAATTCTTCTGACAGCACCGCTGATGGTCCCAGTCCTAACAAACTTTCCAAATCTAAAAAGCCATATGAGTTAGATCACAGCTCAGACTCTGATGAGTTGCCTGCTGTACTTAAAGAAGCAGGGATGATGAGTCGCAGCTCCTCAGACAGTGAAAGCAACAGTGAAGCTCCAGCAAAGGATCAGAACGCTTCAGATTTTCAAAAGACTCAACCAGTAAAGGATGAAAATGGGAAACGAAAAAGGAAAAGTTCCAGTTCCGGTTCAGATTTAGATGCTAAAAGAGGCAAATCAGCTAAAAATGCTGCTGCTGCTAAAAAGAAACGACAAAACTACTCTGATTCTTCAAACTATGATTCCGAGTTGGAAAAAGAGATAAAAATGTTGAGTAAAATTGAGGCTGCAAAAAAATCGAAGAAAAAACACTCACAAAAAGATGATAGTTATGATTCCTCTGAAGAAGAGCAGAAGAAAAAAGGAAGCAGTAAGAAAAAGGTAAATCTGAAGAAGAAGAGAGGTAAATCTTCTGAAGATGATGATGATGATGCTGAGAAGTCTTCTGCAGAGAAGGAAATGAATCACTCTTCTAAAGATAAAAAAACGGGTAAGAAGTCAGCTGCTAAGGACAAGATAAGCAGAGACTCGAAAGAAAAATCTGCAAAGGGAAAATGCTATGAGTCTTCTGATGCTGAGAAGTCTTCACTGGAAAAAGAGGAGAGTCCTGAAGTTAAGAAAAAGAAGGATTTGAAAAAGACAAAGGCAGAGGATGATTCTTCTTCTGAGAGTACTGAGAAATCTGCAAAGAAAGAGCACAAGTTGGAGTCTTCGAAAGACAGACTCAAAAACAAAAAAGGATCAGAAGACAAAACAAAGAAATCTGAAAAATTGAAAAAGAAAGGTTTCAAGAAAGAACAAGATGATTCCTCTTCTGATCTTGATAAATCATCTCCAGAGAAAGGAAGTAGCAATTCTTCTGAAAATGACAAAATTAAAAAGGAACCCGTGTTTACAGAAAAGAGGAAATTGAGAGAGAGAGTAGCTAAAAGAGTACACATTGATTTATCCTCTGATACTGAGAAATCTCCCCAAAAAGAAGAGAGTTCTGATGATGATGGCTCAAGGCGTAAAAAACGAACTGAAACGAAAGAAAAGAAAAAAATAAGCCACAAAAAGAAAATTTCCAAGAAAGAACAGAATGACTCATCCTCTTCTGATGAGGAGTCTTATGAAGACACTAAGAAAAAGATGAAAAGAGGATCAGTGAAAGAAAATAAAAAGAGCAACTTAAAAAAGAAAGTGACAAAAAAGAAGGTGGTTGTCACTTCCTCTTCCTCATCTGATAAGGAAGAAAACGATGATCAGAATTCCACTGGTGATGGAAGCAGTGATGAGCAGAAGATCAGGCCGGTGACCGAAAGCTTGATGCTGTCTGCTGATGCAGGATTTTGTCAGTCATCAGGTGTGCAAAAGATGTTCATGTACACATATTAAAATATTACCAGAGGAATTTTGTAAGCTTTGGGTGACATTTAATAATCTAGAAGCAAAAAACACTCAGCAGTTGGTAATTCTACATTTAAATGTTTGCAGCTTGTCAGGTTTTCTGATGCAGATTTGGAAGCACATGTTGTAAAGTTCCTTTCCAGCCAAACTATCCTGTGGCTGTAGGACTCGGTGATTTCAGTTTGTGCAGCTTGTGCCTTCAGGAAAAAAAATGGTATTTGGAAACTCCAAGCAGTATTTACAACAGGTACTGCCTTGCAGTCCAGCTTTCCAAAACCTGGCCCTTGCCTCCCCTGCCCAGGGACTATTTAGCAGAAGCTGGTTGGAAGGAGTAGATAAATGTGGTGAACTCCAATTTATCACCTCCTGTCTGTGCACTGGAGGTGACTCTGGAGACCTGTGGCATTGTTATATACATTTAAAAATCAGGTAAATGATTTTTATGCCTCACAAGAGCCATCTAGGCTTAGAACATCTACTTAGGAATCTGCCATTGCTTATTGTTTTCAGATGTTGTGTCCCTGTGCACATAATACTGGGAATTGCAGGGCTTTTCCTTGAGTGCTGCCATGTCAATGTTTTCCTCAGTGATGTCGCTGCTGGGGGAGATAATTGATGGTTTGCATAGTAATTAATTGGTTTTTTTGCATGTAGCTGCTGCCACAGCCATTAAAACTCCCCTATAGGCAGACAATTGATGGCTCTCAGTGACAGTTTTCAGCACCACTGGACCATCAATGAAAAATGCCTTTAAAATGGAATTGCTCATGGACTTGGTATTCAGATGGCCCAAGAGGAGGAAGTTGGTTTTAATAGAAGGTGTCTGAGGCATTGGGAGCTGTTGTTTCATTTGCAGGTCACAATGGAGCAGATTACTGGAGAAATGGATAGCAGGGTACAAACTGAACAAAACTGTGGTGTGGGATGACTGACAGGAGAGTTAGACTGAGAGAAGTGGCTTGGTTTAGACTGGAGACAGAATGCTAAAAATGGGGTATCTGATTTTCTGTCTGCAAGTCAGCTCACAGGCAGTTTTAGGGGAGGCTGAGCTGGATGTGTGCCCAAACACGAGAGGCAGTGGATTATTCCATTTAACAAGGAAAACTGATCAGATACTAGAAGTATTCTTCCACTGAGCATGGTCAAAGCTTGGAACTGGCTGCCCTCTTGAACTTGGGAATCTTTGTCCTTGGAAATGCTCTAAACTTGACTGGCCAAGGCCCTGAACTAACTGACCTGACTTGGGAGTTAGCTTTGCTTTGAGGATGGAGTTGGAGTAGAGCATGTCCAGAGGTCTCTTTCAGCTTCAGTTATTGTTTGATTCTGTAAAGTTCTGCCCCTGTTAGAGTATTTCCAGAGGAGGAGAATGTAGCCATTGTCTGCAGTTTGCTTTTGGTTTAATAGGTGAATTAATAAAATAAAGGAGGCTGTTCTGTGTCTGAATAAGCTGTGTAGATTGATCATTGAATGAGACTTAGGATCTGATTTAACCAACAGGATACTTGTATTTATCTACATCAGGAACTTTCTGTGATCACCTAGGAGAGTGCCCCTTGCAGCCTAGTTTTAGTCCAGTCCTCCAGTCCCCAAAGATAGAAAATAAGCAGAAATTATGAGCGAGAGGATCTCAGCTTATTAAGATTGCAAACTTGCTTTCCCTTAATTTCACTGCCTAGCAGATTTGTCTGACTTGCATGCAAGACAAAAAAGAGAAAAGCAAGGGGAGAAGCCTGGGAATGTGCTAGAAACAATCCAGATTCCTCAGTCCAGCCAGGAGAGTGCAGAGGAGCTCAAGGGCAGGATTCACAGTGTGTTGTTCCTTCTCTGTCACATGTCCCACACTGTTGTTCTTCATGTCCTTTTTACATGAGACAGTGCCATGTAGTGCAGCTGAGTTTGAATATTTGCAGTAAGGATAGCATGTGGAATTCTCAAAATACAACTCTTTACACACACTCATAGTGTGAAAGCAAAAATAGGAAGAATTGGTGTTCTCCAGTACTTCCCTCCTGGAAGCAGGGCCACCCATGGGCTTGGAAAACAGTTCTGTCCTGTGTTTGTTTGTGCCTTCTTTTCAGTTTGCACAAACTCACTAGTGGAGCTTCTGACAGAACAAATAACTTCTTAGGAAACTAATTTCTGATTCCTGAGTAGGGTACTTCATCTCTTACGTTTTGGTGTAAAATCCCAAATTCACAGTATCTAATTAGGAATGAGTTGCAAGTTGTGTGCAGTAGCAATCAAAATAGAAAAAAACTAGATTTATTTTTATTTGTTAAGACAGGTAACTGGTAGAAAAGTGGTATTACCAAGCTGTTTTTAAATGGAGGCTGTTGACAGAGCTGCAGTTTGTCATTTATTGTGCTATTTTCTACCACCGCTTACAACTGGATTTACACCTATTAAAGTGTTTTCTATTGGGCTTTTTTTTCAGGAGATGAGGGAGAGGCTCTATCAAGGACTATCCCAATGGAGGAGGAGGAAGATGATGATGATGACGACCCTGAGAATAGGTATGATACCCTCCGTAAGGACTTAAAAACGATTATAACACACCCTAGGCGTGGGCGCAAACCGGCGCAACGGAGGAGCAAGCAGGTGGTAAAAAGCACGGCTGCCTGCCCGGTAAAGACTCGCTCAAGGGCCTCCTGCAAGTGTGAAAACGGGGCCAGAAAACAGAGGCCCAGAGCCAGAAATGCAAAGCAAATGTTTAGAAGTGGTAGCTGACACGCCTGGCTAGGGGGTGTTGTAAGAGCACTGCAGCACTGTCCCGCTGGGGTTCCCGGTGCGCGTGCCAGGTTGGTGACGAGGATCTTGCAGGCAGGTTCAAAAGCTGCTGCTGCTGCTAAATGTGAATTTCAGCTAGTTATGGGGAGTGAAAGGTGAGAGTTTGCATCTGTGCAATGTGCAGTGCTGCAATATTTTCAGAATGAATTTGGTTATTACTGTTAATTAATATGCTTCTTTCTTTTTTCAATTTGAAACGCCTTTTCTCAATAAAGAGAAAGCACAAATGTGGGGAAAACCATATTAGATATTTTCAGCTGTTAATTCAACCGAGTTTTAATCCACTAAAAAGTACCTGAAGTGACTAATGTGAGTTAAGGCCATGATTCTGCAAGCAGTGTGCATAGGCTCAACTGGTATCAAAGAGACTAATTATATATTTTAAGTCTTTGCGTAGATATTTTCAGAATTGTGGCTTATATGTATTGCTTCAGTTTGGAATTCAATAAAAAAAGAATCTCTGTAAGATAACAGTTAGCTAAGACATGTCATATTTTACCAGTACCATTGTAGCTATCAAAATTAGCCTGGCTAGAAATGTAAAAGCTTCATTTCCTAAATGCACAACATGAAGTATCACTCAGCTCTGAGCCACAGGTTCTTTTTGGAAGTTGCTGTAGTTAGACTGAAGAGCTGCTCAACAAATTTTTATAGAGTGTTTCAGAAATTGATTTTTTTTTGTTGTTGTTTTGGCCATATAGCATGTATGGGACCAGTTGCTGGTGGAGTCTTTTTCTGCTTCTGAGCTTTACTAGTTTAGAATATGGAATCCTTGTTTCAGAGTCATATGTTTTGATATGTGGCTGAAGTAAATTTTAAAAACCCTGTTCTATATCCTTTACAGACCTCAGTTTGGCATCAAAATGTGCTGCTGAATTAGTTCTTGTGTGTTTTCAGTCATCAAATTTAACCCAATAATTCAGCTCTTTAAAGAAAGATGCTTTTTAGGGACTTGACAGCACAGGGTCATAAGCAGAACATGTAAACTTTGGGATAACAAGACTTTTTAAAATTCTACTTTAATTTCTGTCCTGTTTTAATTAATTTTTTTCCTTTTTTTTTTCCTTTTGTTTTTTTTGTTGCTGTGAGTTTCTGGTTGATAACTGAACCAATACACTTTTGTCAGGAGTTTGGTATTTACCAGCACAAACGTTTCTGGTAGACTCAATCATGATTTAGTTTAAGAGTTATATTGGGAAATGAATGAACCGAATTGATAACAAATAGTAATATAAATTCTGGCTTTAAAAATCAATTTCTGTACTTTGTTTTGAAGCTGCCTCTTTGTTAAATTTTTATTTAGAGGATCTTTTGAACATCTATTTATGAGATGGGGAGCTGTTTTGTCAATAAACAGTGTTGTCAACCTTCAGACATGTTAACTGGTAATGCAGTCTGACTTTACCTTCATCATGTGTTGTACTTGGCACCAAAATCAGAGCTATAAACTGTAAAAAGATGGAACAAATTTTGAGAATTTAAAAAACTTGTTCTTCTGTTTACTCAACACAAAGCGTTTAAATAGTTTACCTACTGATTCAGAGAAGTTGCCTATTTTCTTCCAGGCCAAAGAGGGTACCTAGTACCTGCTGGGTGTGTGTAGTGTGGGAACTCTCCTGTTTGCAAGTCTCTAGTTTAGATGTTCTGTTATTTGCATACCTGAGGATGTGCATGACATGAATATTAATAGCCTTGAAATAATTTTTTTGCTAAAATGCAATATCCAAGTGGGTCATACTATGCCATACAGTGCTGTATGCTTTCATCTTCTGTTGTGTAACTATTATTGGTCCTTCTGATTTTTTAAATGGTACTGTTTGATATGTTTGCAGTAGTTCTGTTTATTAAGAAGTTAATAGTGTATTTAATGCAGAATGCCTTTAAGTATTTGATGGTTACAATAAATTTTTGTAAAACGTTTTTCTTGTCCAAGCATTTAATTTAATCCAACTCTGACAGCTTGAATATCAGCCCTCTTCCAACAAAGACAGCACAGTATTTAGAACAAGGTGTTTGGCAGTTTTCACTCCTTTTTTTTTTTTTTTTAGACATATGTTACATTTCATCCAAATATTAATATCTTAAAATATATTTTAAAGGGTTCTGAATTTTCTGGTAGTATCCTGAAGGCCCATTTAAGCCTGTAGTGCTCTAGCTGGAATTCTGGTGGCTTTTATTAGCCACATCCCACCATCCTCCCCCACCCAAGGGCTTGTTTTGGGCAAACTTATTTCTACATATAATTAGTAGGTATTTATGAACACTGAGTGTGAGTTGATGTAATCTAATTGGTAATAAAACATCCCAATCCTGAACTAAATTTTAAAATCATGTCTTTTAAAAAAAAAAAACAAGTTTTACAGTGGTAGCATTGTCTCACCAAGTTTTGAACAATTTCATTGTATTGGCACTGTAAAATTCTTGAACAAGAGTGGTGCAAACTACCATGGAGGCTTAACTCCACATCATGAGAGGCTGCACCTACTTTTCCAGTTCTGCTGCAAAGTCTGAAGGAGCTTTTTAAAGTGTAACCAAGCAACCCCTGGGTAATTTCCAGTCTGTCTCTTGTGAAAACTCTTTTTCTTTTAGCACAACTTAAAAAAATCCATAGTAATCAATTCATTGTTTAGCAATGTATTCTGCTGGTGCTGTTCTTACAAAGGAGAAATATCTTTAAATCCCAGTTGATACAAAATTGTGCATATATGCTATTATTTTATTCTAGAGTTGGTTTGGTGTGTCCTGGTTGAGGTTGCAGCCCCATTCTGTGAGGCACTGGATAAATGTGTTTTGGGAGATGTCACCATAAGTTTAGATAAGATGGAGAGGGGCAACATGACATGCTCAAGGTCACAGCAGATCAGTGCAGGAATGAGTAAAATGCAGGGATTTTTAAAAATTTTTTTTTTTTTTTAATTTTTTTACTTCCTGGAACCCTGTGCTGGAGGTCATATGGCTCTCTGTGTCTCTTAATTAAATCCATGACTTGTGCTCAATTGTTAAATCTGAATGGCCAAGAATCTTTTATGTCCTTATGACCTGAGTAAATATTACAGTTCCTTTTGATTTCCATGGTTTTCTCTGGAAGAATACAAGTGAGGGAATTTTCACACTTGTTTTTCTTGCTGCTATTAATGTAAATACTACAACTTTAAAGCTACCATGTGAAGTTTTCTTAGCTAAGAAACCTGGTGATTTTAAATGGGTTTTATCATAAAATAGAAATATGGTGTGTTATCTTGGTCAACATCTGTTATGGGTTAATTGAAACCCAGTTTTCAGAGTCCAGTACTCAGTTTATAATAATTCATAGAAGCCATTTGTTACATCAGTCATTTGCCACATGCATTTACAAGGCCTAATCTCTTTGGGTCTGATGTTACTTACACTTATCATTCCTATCAGATATGCAGTTAATTAAAAATGGACATCTTTTAAATCCTAAACATCTTAATAATATCTCACAATTTTTTTTGGCCTAAATTCATACCAGTAAAAGCATTGAAGAAAATGCAGCTTTTCTCACTAACAAACAGTCCCATCTCAATTTGGTTGCAAATAGTTAAGTCCTTATCCTAGATAAAAAACAGGAGTAATTTTCAATCATAGCAATAACTTCTTAATCAATAGTATTATAAATAATTAGAAACTAATCAGTTTACCCAATCTAGTAGTTGGTTATGCTGGTGATTAGTAGGAAAATAAGAGCATCTTCTCTATATGGAGGGTAGATTTTGTGCATGGCCTTTTTAGGTGTTAGATACATTTGCTGTTTCCTGTTCCTCTTAAAAAAAGAAATACTTCATTAAAGAACAAATTTAAATGAAGGTCTTGTTTTGCTAAGAGCCAAAGTCAGCCTTTTAAAGGTGACTTGTGTAGAGGTAAGTATTGCCATCCACAGGCTGTGTTAACTTTGCTAATGCACTTGCCAAAATCAGTCAAAGGCAGGACTTTCAGGATTCAATTTCAATTTTTTTCCAGGTCTTTTAGGTTTTTTTTTTTTCCTCTTCAAAAACCTTGGGTTTTTATTAAACAAGAGGAGCAGCCAGACCACTGCTCTCTGCATTTTCTGGAGTAGGAGTCAAGGTTAATAATTTATGTTAAAAGCTGTTAAAGGGAAGCCAACCTGTGACATTCCAAGCAGTTTCATTTTGAAGAAAAAGTTCTGACCATTAAGAGAAGGAAGAAATATAGTCTGGATTTCTTATATCAGGAGCTGTTTACACATGGTGTGCTGGGTTTTTTAAAAAATCAACAACCAACCAAACCCTGAATCCCTTTTCCAAATATCCTCTGGGAGGACCTAATGCAAAAAGCATTTGGAAGAGGATGTTACTTACCTGTGGACTTTAGTAAGTTTTCTTTGGGTTCATGCTGTGATTTCTTGATAGATATGGAATTAAAGTGCTCCAAGGGTGCTGCTTGGTAAAGTTTTAATCAGCTTTTTCTTCTCAAGACAGATGGGAGGAGGGTGTGTTTTGGATGCTGATGGATGGTGTGATGCACTGAACAGCCTGAAATGTTTATTAAACTATTTTGCTTCCATCTTTTCATAATAACCAAATATAAATTAGTGTGAGAGTGTTTTTAAAAACTACACTATTGCTCAAAAATTAGAGAATACTGTGTGGAGTGTCAGGAAAGATAGCTTGGGAACATTCCCTTTGAAAAATTATTTTGTTTTAGGGACACAGTGCAGGCTGGAAAACTAAATACTGGTTGTTAAAAGCCAATTTTATAGTGCTCCATGGAAGCAACAACTCAATTTTCTGTTGTATAGGAAGCTTTGCTTGAGAGATCCCTGTTCCTTTGCCTTTCCCAGGTGAAGCCTGGGCTGTGGTTCAGTTCCATGGCTTTTGAGCTGTTGCTTTGCCTGGTGTGGGAGCTTTCCCATCCTGAACTATGTGCACACAACATGCATTAATTCTCCCAAAAGGCAAGACAGATGAGGTTTCACCTAGAGAACACATATTTCATTTTAAATGGATGGCCTCAGAATGAAAACTGTAGTATTCCTGATATTTATATGAGGAAGACCTGGTTTATTTTTTTTCTCCTGGAAGTACAAGTACTCTAAGTCCACTATTTTCCTGTGCTTTTGGCATTCCTGCCTTAGATAGACTCAGGCAAGATTTTTACATTGCAAGTGCATGTAAAGAAATAATTTTTCCACAGTCACTTGTGCTTTAGCTGGAAACTTTTTTCTGCTGTGAAACCATGGGAAGCTGAGTGGACAGTTTGTGGAGCAGGAAATAAGATTATTTTTATCTGAAATTCAGGTCCTGTAGTGTTGGTCAGACTCTTTGGGTGTAAACACATAAGGGTTTTTACAAGAGCTGCTGTAAGGCGAGTGCTTGTGGTTAGTCATCCAGATATGAATAAAAAGAAATCTCTAAGTCTGTACATTTTATAACCATTTCAAGTCTGCTGTAAAGCAGGAAAATTCTCTTTAAAAGAATCTTTATACAAACCTGCTTCCAAAAAGCAAGTTACCACATTACATTTAATGTGAGATTTTTGCTGATAGATCCTGTCTTTCCACAGTGACTTTTCATCACGTGTCTTTTTTTTTTGTTTTTGTTCAGCTTTCAGAAGTTCTCAATGGTGTAGGATTACACTTGTCATTCATAGATTTACTTGAACAATAGAATAAATAGTGTTTTCTGTTTTACTTCAAAGAATTGCCAAGAAAATGCTTTTAGAAGAAATCAAAGCCAATCTTTCCTCTGATGAGGATACGTCTTCTGATGAGCAGCCGGAGGAAGAAAAAAAGAAACCTGCAAAGCAAACTGAGCACACAGGACATGATGGTAAGCACCAAAAAAGCATCTGGGAAAAAGTGGTACTGTGGCACCTGTCATGATTTCAAGGGTCACTTGGAAAAATGGTGATTGTTAAGAGTTTTAAGCAAAAAATATTATTGATTTTGTGTAGTTGCCACATAGAGCCCAACATGTGTGGTCATGAGGATTATAATCTCTTTTAATCTTCTGTGTGTTTTTTTGTTATAGTCTGGTATTTGTAAGCAATTAAGAAGTCCTGGGGGTTTGTGAGGGATTATTATCTGTACAGAACAGTACATTCTGCAAGTGCACAGGAGAGATTTGGCTAACACAGCCATTGGAACAGGCATTCCAAGCTTCCAGGCAGTGGGAAATACTGAATATTTGAGGGAACTGGTATGCTCTTGCTTGTAATTCCCTGGAAAAGCATGGAATTTAGCCTAAATTAATTCAGATTTTAATTCTTGCCCAGTTTATGTAAGATAAGGAAGTGGCTGGTATGCATGTGGGTACTGACTCTTGTGTGTGACAGGAGGGAAGGAAAAGGAAGACAAGAAGTCTGAGAAGGAAGAAGATAATTCTGAGTCAGATTCAGAGGAAGAAGAAACTTCCAAGAAACCCAGATACAGACACAGACTGCTGAGGCAGAAGCTGACTGTGAGTGATGGGGAGTCTGGAGAAGAAAAAAAGGTGGTGAAACCAAAAGACAAAAAAGAAGTGGGGAAGCGCAGAAATAGAAGGAAAGGTACATAATCCACATATTTTTTTTTGGCCCTAAAAAGTACTTGCTTCTGTAAATTAATCTAAAGCTTGTTAGAATGGAGATCTCAGCCTTTGTTATTTTAAAATCCCTGTATAAACTTCCTTTTGTATGAAATCTAGCATTCCCTTATCTTTGATAAATAGTTCTGTTTGAAATGTTAAATACAAGCTGTCTCCACTCACTGTATCCTCTGAATTGGATTAAACCAGTCTTAGAATATCCATCCTGAACAGCAGAGGCAAGGCCAGAATGTTTAAATTTGAGGAAATCAGTGTTGTCCTTTCTGTAATTTCTCCCTTGGGCTGGCAGTAGTGCCTGAGCAGTGTCTCCATGCTGGAATTGCAGTGGAGCAGGCTGGAGCTGAGCACCAGATGGCACTGTGAAATGAGCCTGGGCTGGGGATGCATTGTTACAGGCAGGAACAAAGAAGCTGTGGGTGTTTCCTGGCCAGAAAAGGTGCACTGGGCTGCCCTGATCCTTGTGTTGCACTAATGCCAGCCAGCTTTTGTGGTCTTCACAGAATGAAAGATGCATTGTGATTTGTTTAGCATTTTCCTCTGTGAAAACTCTCGTTTTTACCTGTTGGCATATTTATGTTTTTCCTCCCTGACAGGATTAAAACTCTACCTACAGCATTTCATGCAGGAGGAATAACTGTAAATTGCCTTTGAATTAATGTGCAAATAAGAGGCAGCTCAGGGTTCTTTAGTGCAAGCCTTTGAAGTTAACTGCCCTCAAACAGAAAAGTATATTTGATTCCAGTTTGCCCTTTTTAGCCTTATGCTATTAATGTTACCTTCCCCATGTATGTAGAACAACTGATGTTTTAAGCCTTGTCATTCATAAAACAATTAAACTTTCCACTGTGTTTAAGGTCAAGCTGAAATTAAAGGTGTTAAATGCCACACTGGTGTCTTCATTACCTAAAAATGCCAGTGACAGCTCCTCAAAGTGGTTAGGAGAGTATTGCTAATGCTGCTCTTCTAGGTGTATTTTAAATTGATTTTTGAGGCAGTTTTGAGCTTGCAGAACCTGAAGAAATGCCTAGCCATAAATGTAGCCATGCAGCTTTATATTTTGTGTGCAAATAAGGGCCCTTTTCTCAAAGCATGGTTATAAAATGATGTGTAAAGCATTTGAAACAAAAGCTGCTGTTTAACTAAAAATCACCTTTTGTGTTCTGAAGTTCCATACTTTTCCCCACAGTTCTCCTCCACCATTTAATGCTCTCTTGCACTTGCTTTTAAAGTAGATGTAGATGCTCATGCATAAGGACCTCAAGGCTTGTGGCACAATAAACCTGATGGATGCACCAGGACTCAGCTAGTGCTTAAATTTTAACCTTTTCTTCTCTGTAGCCTTTTTATCCCTCTTGCTTTTTGTAAATATGGGTCCCATACTGGCTGAAATGAACCTTGGCACTGCTTGTTGCCCTTCAACATTTTGTTGTGCAGTGAGGAGCTGCTGGCTTTGCAGTGATACTCACCATGAAATAAATGCTGCTTTCTTTTCCAAGTGAGCAGTGATGACTCCAATGACTCCGAGTTCCAAGAGTCTGCAGTGAGTGAAGAGGTCAGTGAGTCTGAGGATGACCAAAGGCCAAGGACAAGGTATGAATAAAACTGAGCTGTGCTCACCCTGTGTTTATTTTGGATTTTAATGCTGCAGTTTATGCAGGGAGATGGTAAAAGTTAAAACACTTTGGAGCAGTTCTTAAAACCAGAATTATAGAACATTATTTTGCAGCAACTGTGGGCATTTTGAATTTGTACCACAGTAGGGGATGCACAATGATTTGATGAGCCAGTACAAAAAAAAAATCAACAACAAAATGGACATTTTAGTGCCAAACACATCACTGTCAACTGGTGAATTGCAGTGTAAAACTAAGATTTTTGTAGGGTTTTCTCACTGCTCTGTGTATCCAGTGGGCTGAGCAGGAAGGAATTCAGAAGCCAGTCCTAACTGCACAAAAGGAGTGCATATGTTATTAATTAATGATGTAGTGGTCCTTTACCACTGTTTTTCAGTGAGGCAGAGGATTATTATGGTTAATCAGTAATATTGCCTTTTTGCTTTTTTAACAGATCTGCCAAAAAAGCCGAGGCCGAAGAAAACCAGCGCAGCTACAAACAGAAAAAGAAACGAAGGAGGATAAAGGTTCAAGAGGATTCATCAAGTGAAAATGAGAATAAGGTGCTGTGTCATATTTTGAAGTAATTAATAGGGAATTCCTGTCTCCTGCACAAAAGACAATAAAAAATTAAAACTTTTCTCAATGTCAATTCAGGCTAAAATTTGTAAAACGCCACCAACTGTGGAGGTAAAACATTCTGGTGAGCTAAAACTTCCTGTCTAGATCTTGATAAAAATGCATGATACTAAAGTAAATGGAATTTTTAACCTAAATGTGGATGAGACAAATTGTAGATTGGGGTGTTTTTTTTCCCTGTGTGGTGTAGGTGAGGGCTGATGTGATTTAGCACCAGTGTAACAGGAAAAAAGTGCTTTGTTATTAATCATTAGCTACTATCAAATGTACTTCAGTTCTTCCTTTGCACAGCTGGGCTCATCTTTGGTATCTCAGATTACATTACAGTTAAGGTGGCACTTCTTTTGTCAGACTTTTTTAAAAGGCATTATTTTCTTATTAGCTGAACTTCACCTGTGTGTGTGAGAATTTCTGGGAGCTTGTCTAAGAAAGAAGGGTTTTGTTGGTTCGTGCCATTATTTTCTTGTTAATGTGTACTTTTTTAAATTTCTAATAGAGTAACTCTGAGAATGAAGACAATGATGACTCAAAATCTCCTGGAAAAGGCAGGAAGAAAATCAGGAAAATTATTAAAGATGATAAGCTTAGAACAGAAACACAAAATGCACTTAAAGAAGAGGAAGAAAGACGAAAACGTATAGCAGAGAGAGAACGGGAGAGAGAGAAACTGAGAGAGGTATGCTCTGGTTTCTGTGTAAAATTCTGTGAACTTGAATTCCTGATGATAAGTTTAAGATGATAAATTTCAACCTCAGTGTAATTTGAGGAGTAATTTTGGAAAACTGTTCACATGCAGCCTTATAAGCTACGAGTTTTGTCTGCAGTTTCCTGCAGGTTGACCTTGGTGAGTTTTATTTGACTGCTGTGACCTTAGAAAGTTGTTTTAGTTCCCTGCTGCTTCACTTGGGTGCCAGAGTGAGTTGTGATGCAGTAAGGAATTGAAAGTTTCTCTTCACTAAATAAATGATGACTTCTGGTAAGTGTCTCAAATGCTTGGTGTTCCTCATGTGAGAATATTCCTCTGATGCCCTCTTTCTGTTTGCAGGTGATAGAGATTGAAGATGCTTCACCTCTGAAATGTCCCATTACAACCAAGCTGGTTTTAGATGAAGATGAAGAAACCAAAGAACCATTAGTGCAGGTTCACAGGAGTATAGTGACCAGACTGAAGCCACACCAAGTAGATGGTAAGGAAAGAGTTTAAAGAAAAAAAAAAGAATTTTTTTTTTTCTCTCTGGGGGCACAACAGACTGAATTATAATAAAAAAAACTCCTTCACTGGCAAAACCAGGATGTGTCTTCTCTTCTCCCTGTCCCCAAGATCAGGCAGTCTGCATCCTCATAGGAATATTTTCCAACCCAATTGCCACATTTTTAATGAAGCTGTGAATATAATCAAGTTCAAGACAAAAGATCATCCCACATACAACCTGCTGGACAGAAATGAATAAATGTTTCCTGACAACTGCTTTCCTAAGAATTATCATGATCTCAGTGATCACAGCTGTCTCTTATTGGGTGAATTTAATAAAATGAATGTTTAATCAGAAAACTTTCAATAATTTCCTTCAGGTGTTCAGTTCATGTGGGATTGCTGTTGTGAATCTGTAAAAAAAACCAAGACATCTCCTGGCTCTGGCTGCATTCTTGCTCACTGTATGGGCCTGGGGAAAACATTACAGGTAAGAAACAAAGTTTATTTCTAAGTGCTGTGTAGTTCTCTTGCAACTCAGAACAAGAAAATAAATACAGCTGGCAGGAGAGAGGCTGCAGGAACCTGTTTCTAACTGTGGAATTGTCTTAAGCAGGTTGTGGGATTTTTTTTGTCCTCCTCATTAATTTTTTTCCTTAAATTATTTATTTTCTTGACTGTTTTTTAAATTATTTGCTGCTGATAAAGTACAAGTTTATCAGTTTTTACTTTTTAATGGCAGACCTAGTGTGTCAAGTCAGATGCTGGTGGGTTTGTGGGGATTTTTTGAGGAGTGACACAGAGCTGAGGATGGGAACCAAGGTCACTCATGCTATGAACCAGTTCAGGCAAACCAAGCTGCAGCTGTGCTTGGTGCTGGTGCACAGCAGGATTTTATCTCCAGCTCCAGCATATCTAAAAATTGGCTTTATTTAGGGAAGTGAGGGTGACAGACACATTATATTGACAAGTCTACAATTCTACAGAACACTTCAAAAATCACCTTTGAAAGGTGCATTTTTACAGACTTGATCCTAGCTTAGGTGGTGTGGTTCTTGAGGAGTTGATCCCAGCTTTTAGTGGAGATTTGCAGTGCTTTGCAGGACTGTTGTTTTTCCACCTACACTTCACACACCATGCAGTTTGATGAAATGCTTAGAGCAGAAGGTATTTTTACAGTGATCCAGATGTGTTAATGCCAGTAATTTTAGCTGCAGCTTCTTGATAATCAAAGGATGCCATAGTTAGAAACACATATCAATAGAAATTCATTCTGCAGGCTGGTGTTTGAAGCTGAGGTGGTTGTTTTTTTCCATCTGTGTCTATTTGGCAGCCACTGCTGTTCTCTGTGATGCTGTTTAGCTCTTACAAGAGCTGAACCAGCCATGAGTTCTAGCAGGCTTTGCCAGCTGCAGGGCAGATGTCAGTGGAGATCAGGGAAATTAGGGAACTGAGGACTTGCTGGCCAGGACAGAGAACTGTGGTCATGAGCCTTCCTGGGCAGTTTTGTCTCACACAGCACCACCAATAAATGCTTTTGTTTTAAAAGCACTTTGCTGCCCAGTGTTCCAAGCACACTCCTGCAGTTTGAAGTTCCTCTATGAAATCAAAGTTGTCAGATACCAAGATTTGATGCAGAAAGAACTTCTGCTTGTTGTACATGCAAAGTGCAGTGGGAGAGCTGGAGCTGCCATGGGATCACTGACTCTTCTCTAGTCCTGCCTTTGTTTGCTGCTGCTCAAAACAGGCAGCCCAGCAGAAGCACTGAGTGACACCAAAAAGGTTTTGGGTTTTTCCCCAGCTTCAGGGAGGTGTTATCATCCTCAGCACACAGCCAGGCTGGCTGCAGGGTGAATCCTTGGAAACCCCTGCCATAAAATGCTGCAGAGGTCTGCTGAGAGAATTTGCCTTGAGATGCCTTGGAAAAAAAAGCATGAGAAACTGCTTTAAGAGTGAAGTTCACTTTTAAGAAACTTGACTGAATTGATTTTATTTTTGGGGTAATGTTGGAAGAAAGCTTAAAAATGACCTGATAGAAATGTTTGAG
>VWYI01010256.1:0-87110 GCA_013399455.1 Anthoscopus minutus | reverse complement strand
ATTGTCATATTCTTTCAACTGTAAGATCAAATATTTTCTTCCCTGGGTCAAAAATATTTTTTTATTCATTATCCATTAAAAAAAACCCCACCAAAACAACAATCTCAATTCAAAATCAGAAGTATATTTTTTATTTTAGGACAAAGAATGATCCAGAAATAACTTTAAAATTTAACATCCAGCTTTATCTGAGAACAAGCTGGTGAGGAGGCTAAGTTGGCTGCGTAAAGCTTCTTGATAGTCAGCAATAAACAGGCATCTCTAGAGGGCATTTCTTCCCATTACCTTAAATGTCTTGTAATGTCTGTTAATTGCTCTATCCTAGAGGCTTTTTCCCAAAGACTAAAGAAGCTCTTGCCAACGGTGCCATTCATAAGTTTTACTCAGATATGATTCCTTAAAAAAACTTTTGACAAGCTAAGAGAAGAAGAAATAAAAGACAAGATGAAATGCATTTTTAAGGCAGACTAGGGGAGTAGTTTTATGTTGATTTTTAAGTGCACTCTAATTTTTTGATTATTACTGTGAGAAGAAAAGTTTATAGAATAGTGGCACTTAATACTTTAAGAAAGTGATTTTATAAGATTTCTTCACATTGTTACTATTTCTGCAAAAGGAATGATTTCTGCAAACACAAACAGTAAAGTATATGAGAAAATGGGCTGCACCCTTGATTGGGTTATATTTTTATTTGTATACATGCTCTCTTCCCCTTATGACACCTACATACATTTAACCTCACAGAGACACCCAGGGCAAAACAGGAAAGAATTAGGCACTTCCTGTGCTTAATTAAAATGGAAAAACTCTTCCAGCATAGAGGACAGAACATCTAATATATTTGTCTATGCATCTGTCCTGAGGAAATGTAGCTAAACATAAATTATTCCTTTGTATCAAAGAGGTTTTCATTTAGATGCAAGTGAGGGCCATGAGGGGCTATATGATTGCTGCAGTTCCAAAGACATCACTAAAAGCTGAAGAAAATTATGTTGGCAAATTGTGAATTAAAGATGGGTGAGCCAGTTTCAGAAAACAATTTGTGTCTACCCTGGAGAAAGAAACCCTAGAGGAAGTTTATTAAGGCTGCAGTATTTAGGGGACTTATATATGCATTTTTCTCCTTATTTAGTATGTTTTCCAGCAAGATAGGAAAAAAAAATCGTTTCTCTCTCGAGGGAAAGAAACAAATTTTGTCTAATTAATTTGTTAATTAAAGCCTCTTATTGACAACATCATATTCCTGGTCATGCATCATTTTATATCATTATTTTTATCTAAGACAAAGGAGATAGGGATTCTACAGGGGCCAAAAATATGAAATGTTAATAAATATTTCTTTGAGAACATCATTTATAAAGAAAGGAGGAAAGTGAAATAAGTAGTCCTGTCTCATTATATGTAGAAAAGGCTCCACTAATTACATGAACTACTATAATTAAGGCCTTTTTTTTGTAACTGACTGAATATATTAATTTCAGAAAAAGTAGTGGAATTGTATCATATAGTGAAAGATAGTACAGGCAAATAAAGAATCTTGTGATATTTCTGTATATCTTCCCGACACCATCACTGTCATATAATATTTAGGCAGCATTGAAATTTTGAGGAATATGTAATTTCCTCCATACCACAGCCTCAGAAAAATGCAGCTGCCTAGACCATTTTAATCATCACCATTCAAATTAGTCTCCTCCCACTTAAAAGTCCAGTAGCAAATGATTCCAGAAGTCCTGGGCAAGGGGGTTTCATTGGCCCTTAGTCAGAACTCTATGCTGTCCAAAGTTTTTATACATTTTAAATTATTTTGAAAATATAAATTCGATCTATGTTTTCCAAAGTCTGAAAGTGTCAGATTGCACAGGTGTGATCTACTCATACTCTCTGAAAAAAACCTGCTGTGATCTCACATCTGAAATTGTATAAGAACCTAGGGAAGAAAGAGCAGGTGCTGTAATTGTGGAAGGTCCAATGAATGAGGTAAGTGAGAAGTAAAAGAGGACTGTATTGAAAACACCTGTGCTAAAAGCTACAGGGACATTACAGGCAAAACTCTTCATGGCAATGCCAGGTGTGGTATGATTTATCTATGACCTATTGCAGGTAAAACTTACAGACACTGAAACAATTGTAAGGCTACAAAGAGTCCATGATTAAGGATGTAAACTTAAAGGGCTTTACTGTTCACAGCAGCAGACTTCTGCATCAGAAAGAGGAAAAACCACAATGTACTTTTTTTGAAGGCAGAGCTTGATCAATCTACGCAATAAGCTATGTGATGCTGTTACCTGTTTTACCAGGGCCTTGGGGCTGATGACTCATATTGACTTTTCCAGACATTTACTTAGTCTTACTTAGAAAATACACTCACCCACTCTGTTCCTCTCTGTGATTTACTGGAGGACTGGACACTCTGTGAGTGTTTATCTGCTTTGATGGTTCACTATATCACAGCAAAAGGATTTCAAAGTGTCAGCTTTTTAGTTGATGTAGAAAGGTAAAAAAAATCCACTGCACCCCTTCTAAGTTGCAATTAAGTAAAGGCCTACAAAAGAGGTTGACAGGATAATATTGTAAAAGCTAAACCTATCTTCAAATAACCACTTGAATACAGAATAGCACCAAAAAAATATATGGAGTCTTAAAGCTTTCATTGTACAAGAATTCTAGGATAAGCATTAACCTTATGCTGCATGTATCTTCCAAATATGCTCTTTATCTTCTTTTACACCCTTCTGTTAACTTCCAGCTTAAATATCCATTAGCAGTATGTTAAGGGGATAGGAAGGTCCAAGTGACACAGAGGAATTCTTCCAGGAATGAAGGTACCAAGAGCTACATTGAAAGACCTTCCCTCACAGGACTTTCAGCACTATAGTCCACATTACACCTAGTGATAGCACGGTGTAGCTGCTGTGAGATACGGGTTTTGTTTTGTAAAATATGCACTATGAAAATCTGTAAAATGAAAAACAAAATCAAAAAACCCCAAACCAAGAAACAAGCAAACAAAAAAACCCACTGAAAATACCCAAAACCAACCAAAAAAAACACACCACAAAACAAAGGAAAAAAAAAAACAAAGACCAAATAAACAAAATCATCAAAAACTCCTGCCACAAAACAATGGAAACCAACCAAAACCCCCAAAAACAACAGCAAAAACCAACCCCTAAAAATCAAAGAACAACAAACCAGAGAAAGACTGAACATCAGTTTTGTGAGTCCATACAAGTATTCTACTGTGGCTAGAATCTCTCACCTTAACATCTGCTTTTTGGTTTGTTGTTTTTTTTTTTTCCTTTCCTATCTTATATCACGGCACTTCATATGGTAGAACAGTTGTAGACAAGTGGCAAAATATTCCCAAAATATTACTGCAGATAGGCAAAAGAGATTAATTTAGTTTTCCTTTGAGATACAGTGAGACTGAAGAAAAATGAAGGACTGTACTACACAGCCCCCTTCATGAATATTTATTTTAAGGGTTCACATGAATTCTCTACAGAGATCTGGGAGGAAGAAACATAGGACGTGTCTGTGGAGATCTTTGAGATCTGTAGAGATTACAGTGAAATCAAGCAGATGCATTATAAATCTTCTGAAGTTATGTTATGAACTGTTCTGGTAATATATGTTTTCTTTAAATTTATTTCTGTAAATCTGTATCTTCTTTCTCTTTTGTATATCTCTGCCTTCTTCAGACACACAAAAATTTGCTTCTAAAAGAAGAAAAGCTTTAAGTCAATCATAGGTTATGGATGTAGAAAGAAGAAATTTTGATTGGTAAAATGAACTTTGAAATTTAGCTTTCCTCTCATTAGAAAATGAAACAGGAAAATGTTGAAATCTACCATTACAACTACAGCTACATCAGGCTGCTTGGTTGTTAGCCTCAGAAATATGGATGCGGTAGTTCTTGAGATCCAGAGGGCACATAACCCTTCCCACGTTTCAGGAGTACAATGCCAACAGCAGAATAATATTCACAACAACTTCTATGAGCTTCATGAGAATAGCCAGTGTGACTGGCTGACTTGGCAGGCTGAATTTTTCTGGGCTTGGCAAGCTAGTGACAAATGACAGAAATTTACTCGGCAGGAACTGCTTGTAGATGTAGTTTGATTGGATACTTGGCTTTAGATGTTTGGTCATTGTCTAATGCTCTAATTTCCTCAAACTGTGGCAAAGCCATATTTCTCCTTTTGACACTACTTCAAATACTTCATGATTATTTACTTGCAAAGTCTTTCTTCTTCTTGAGGGCAGAGGATTCTACTTCTCATTCCCATCCCCATAGACACGGCAGGGTAAATACAGGAGGGTCGGGGACAGCTGAGGCCCAGTCTGTTACAATTGGATTTATCCCAGATGCCTTTCACTTTGAATGAATGAGACTAATGGGTTCATGAATAAAGCCAGCTCCATTGTGACGATTCTCCAACAGCCACAAACAGAGAAATGAGGAAAAAATTTCTGCAATTTCTGGAGATGGGAGCATCTCCTCTATGAAAGTAGTACCTGCCACTAACTCTTCCATAATTACCATCTCCACTGCAGTGTTATTTACATTAGGAAAGCCGTTATTTGCCCATGAAATCTGAAGGAATTGCAGTATAAAGCTCCTGAATTTCTGTTATGTAACTTGTAAAAAAACCCAAAAAACATACAATAAAAAAATAATCTAGCAAATTTCAGATTAGTCCATTTAACTTTAACATATGTCGAATATCTAGAAATTATAGATAACAGTACAATTAGTAGAGGAATACAAAATAAAATAGAAGTATGGACATGAGGAGGAGGGAACAAAAGAGCTATCTTCCAGAAATTTATTAGAATTATTTTCAAGTACTCAAGAAGCATAATGAGGGTATTCATGTGGATTCAGTGCACTTGGATTTTCAAAAGCTTTCAAGAGATCTTTTATAACAAGCTTTTAAAGAAATTAGGCTGTCTCAAAATAAAAGGAAAAATCCTCTCAAGTAATAAGCCATAGTTAAGGGAGAGAAAATAAATTATAAGAATGAGCTGTTATTTCATCAATGAAGGGTGGCAGCCAGTGTCAGGTGCCTGTGCTGCTATATGCATTGTTCAGAATATTCTAAATGGCAGGGATAGTAAAAGAATAGAACTTACTGATTATAAAAAATTTGTCTGAGGAGAAATGTATTTCTGATTGAAAAATAACAACTGGACATCCTAACACTTACTGACTAGGTTGTTAGAAGGCAGAATAAATTGAATATCCATAAAATCAGTGTTGTAGTTATGCAGAAGAGATCAACACTCACATAAATTTAATGCCACTTATTTGCATTTTGAAATCATAAGTTGCCAAAGATAACCATAAAGTTGCACCAGAGATGTTCAAGTATCAGACGCAGACGTTTTGGGATGTGATAATGGTGCTTTCCTGGAGCAGAGACAAATAATATGGTATAAACAAATGTGAAGTTAAAGCATGAGAAAATAAGATGCACATAGAAAGAAGAAGAATTAGAAAGTCCTCTGAGAGTTTCTAGAGGAAAATACTATGTGAGGAAAACAGAAAATAAATACTGTAACTTTCAGAACTTATTCATTTGTCATCAAAAATGGTTGTGAAAACTGAAAGCAAAAATTCCTTTTAAGAGTTTAGACAAATTAATGAGTCATAGGACAATAAATGTATTTTAAAGACAACAATTTGAATATAATTCTCAAGATAGGAAGACCTCTACAGATAATTGTTGGAAGCTGAGAAGGTATGCTGGAGAGAGATTATATATTATCTAGGTTATAGTTTAGGATAAAAATGAAACTGTCAAGTAATTTAGCAGAGTGGGATTTATATTTTAATATAATAAGGTATCTAAAAGAACTTGCCCTTTTGGTTCCTTTTAGCATCCAGAAAGTCACTGTAAAAATTGCACTATATAAAACATATCTGTACCTCTGTTTATAATAGTAAATGTGAACTCCTGACCAAAAAAAAAAAAAGCTTTAAAATCTGTGGTTTATAGACAAAATAAGTAATTAAAAATGTAATACACTAATCTGAGACCTAGAGATACCCACTTTGCTTATATTTTCATATGTTTTGTTTGAAGTAATAAAACTACTGCTGTTATACATTTTATATAAAATGTGTTAAAAATACATTGAGCTTTACATGAGTCATAGTATTTATGGAACCACAGTACTTATGAACTTTTTATTTGATTCACACCATTGCTCCATGTGGAATTGATAGATTAAAATTACCTTTGACAAGAAAAAAAATTCAAGGTAATTCCTTACAGTAATGCAACATTGTCAGGTTTTACTTAGGTCCAAATATTTTTCTACAAATTTTATAGTTAATGTGAAGAGCCCTCTATAGGAAAAACCGCCAAAGTATTTATTTTCTATTTGGCAAAAATAGTAAATTAATATAATAGATACATTAGTTTCTGAAATATTATTTAATTTCTTAGATTTCAAGAACTATATCAACATGTTAAAAGTATTTTTTATCACAGTCTTCCAGTAAAATTTTTTCTCTAAGTTTATTTCTAAATATTAAAATTCCCAGTTCTTAGTCTGTTTAGTAGTTTAATTACATACAATTAATCCTATATTATAATAATTATATGTACAGCTCTATGTATAATTATACTTGTAAATATGTGTTACAATAATGACATCTTTTAATAACTACATATGTGACCACGTGTTATATATTATAAATATGCTAAAGAAATCTTTTTCCTTCCAAGAAAATTTAAGAAGTGAACATGAGATCATACTGATTTTTATTTTTCTTTACTTAATATACATAGCAGGTTTGGGGTTTCAGCTCCTCTTAAAAAATTCTGAAGAATATAATACCAGCAGAAGCACTGTTTTAATTTGTGTTCTCTGCAAGAAGATACTGAACTTTGAGATAAACTTGATATGGCAATGCTTTTCAGATACTTACCGAAAATGTATCATCATCTAAAGTGTTTACATTTACTTGAAAAATACTATGTTCTTAGAGCACTAATTTAGAGATAGGCTCACTTTTCCAACAGAGATCTGCCTAAAATGGGTTTCTTGAAAACTTATATTTAGAGGACAAGGATAAAACATCTCATTATTTGTGGTGTGATACAATACTCAGGATATATGCACTCTCTTTTATGTAGAACATTTATATAACCAGTCAAAAGAAAACAACTCCAAAAATTTAGGCAATGTGATTTTCTCTCTTCTTTCATCTTCAGAGGTGGATGTCTAAACATCACTACACTTTGATCTGTATGTAATAAATTTTTCTGGGATAACTGAGACCTATAGGGGCTCTCTACTGTGTCCCAACATAGGGCAGAAATCATTTTCATAAAGTAGGAGACCTGTTCCTCAGAGAAAACATGAAAGCTGATGTGGAGCTGGGACAGGCATACCTTATGAAATGCCAATGATTGCTCAAGTCATAAACAAATCAGGTAATTTCTTCCTGCTTTTAAAGAAAGTCTGTAGATAGCAAAAGGAAAACATGGTGGAAGTTGAGGTAACAGCTTTCTTCTTCAGAGACAAAAGATGGCAAGAGGGAATATGATCAGCATGTATCTGTCCAGAACACCTGGCATTAAATGGTTTCCTTGCCTTGAGAGAGCCCATAAAGACCATCATCCTTGCCTACATTTGTACTGTGGTTTTTTAAGGCATCCCTGGTCTCTTTGTCTTCCAGTTGAATAAGCATTTTGTTTCTGTTCTAGTCAATAGATATTTCCATTTATGAGCATGTAAATTTTTCATAGATATTGCAACATACAGTAAAACAGTGTGTTTTGTACATCATCAACAGTCCCTGTGACTGCTTTCAGCGCATGCATACATTTTCAACTCCAACTTGATAAAAGTAACATGGCAATTGTTGTGGTGTGTTTTTGTTCATTGTATTTGGTTCAATTACCCTCTGTATTGTTTAGTACCCCTCCCTTATGTTTTTGGTTGCACCCTAAGTTGTATCCTCCCCTATGCTGCCTATCATTGTAACCCAACCCTTTATTCCAGTGCCTTCCCTATCCATCATCATAAACCCTTTTACCCAGAAAGTTCCCTGTCTTCCCTCCGACTGCCTTGTCAATCCTCCTTTGAACTGCAGCCCCTTGCTCCAGACAGTTCCCTGTCAATCCCGTGTTACTCGATGTCCCGTTGGTTTTTGTGAGCTGTTCCCTCCCCTGCGTTCCCTTATTGGTGCCTCAATTGTAATCCCCTCCCTGTGCTCCTCCCTCCCGGACGCCCATGGTCAAAGAATTGCACCCTCCCATTGAACCGCCCCCAGATAAAATACCTTGCACAGAGGTGATCCGGGTTTATCTATGTCTCGTTTTCAGGGGTTAAACCTTTTACTGGAACCCAAACTGGGAGCCTCCTCCTCAATCCTTTCCCACCTCCGTGTGCTGACAGCTGGGAAGTGCTGTAGAGCAGCAGATCTAAGGTTCAGCTCCTGGCATCCAGATCGGGAGCTGCTCCTCACTCTGGGTGTGGTGCCGTGGGGAGAGAGCTAGCCAGGACTCCGACACTATGTCAGGCAATTTTTGCAGGACTGGTTTTAATTGAAGGGGGAAAAAAAATCTTTGGCAATTAAATTGTTATTTTAAGTTCATTTTTAAATGAAGAATTAAATCAATTTTCTTATCAGCACTTGCCAACAAATACACATACATGTGTGTATACACATACAGACCTATAGGCGTGCATATAGCTATGTGGAAGTAAAAGCTGGCAAAAGTTATATATAAAATATGTAACCTGTTGCCTATATGATTGTACTGTCCCAAAGTAAATATTTCTTCCTTCACATTATACTTTTTATGATGCAAGGATAACAGTATTTTTAACTGTAGCTCAGAGCATAATTGTCATAGAATTTATCATTGTGAGGAACTTCCTTGGTAAGTGAAACAACATTTTCTAAAATACACTTTAATTAGTTTTGAGATGAGAACATAAGACAAACACTCTTTATTTTCACTTTGCTTCCCCTAATGTAAACTAGTAAATTCATTGAAATAATTTCAGTGTATTTTAAATGTGACCATTTTCTCAGTAATTAAAAAGACACACTTAGCTCATAATGTCTTGTACCACAGCTAAGAAAACCGTTAGAAATTCAAAATTAAGGGCATAATTGTCACCTTGGTTTCAGCTTGTATGTTAGAGAATGAGAGAAAAACTGACTTGAAAATACAGGTATGTTAAGTATCTTCCATCTCACCAGCTCAGATGTAGAACCTAGGAGAACTATTTTCATGTTTGTTTTTTTGTTTTTAGAACAGTTTTTTGTTCACAGTTTTTGTCAGACTTTTCTGATATGTATATACTCCATGTAATATTGTTTCCTTTTTATTTAAATGCTTTCATGACATGCTTAAAGGGTAGATATATTATAGAAATGTGAAATATGCAGAAATGCTTTGTAAAAACCATAAATAAATTTCTAAAGGATGCTTTTTTTCTTTAATTAGTCATTAATTGTCTTATAATATTTGATGATCTTGCAGCTTAAGAGACATTGTGCAAACAGTGGAGCCTAGAGACTATAAAAACTCTATTAGTGTTCATTACCATAGTACATCTCCTAGAAGTCTAAAGAAGACATCTGGATTAAAGCTAGGAAATGACTCAATGCAGATCACAAATCAGATCAGCAGAGAAGTGTTTCTGAATTCTTATGCACACAAAATATCTACTATGTTAATATTGAAGTGTACTTAAGGTAACACAACTTCAAACACTTCCTTTAATGACTCATTTAGGAAAGAAAAAAAAAAGTGAAGGAAATGTAAATTTTAAAAACACTTTAATATAACCTGGGACAATAAACTATTATGCTATATCCAGAACTGCCACCATGGAGCAGAGTTAATGATGTTTGTCTTCCCTAATTATTCATTCTCATACTTAAAACCATTTCTAATTCTCTTAAATTTAACTTGAAAATTACATTATTTGTAGTGATTGATAATGAGGGATTATTGTTGAATTCCTATTATTTTGAGTCTTACCAAATGTATAGGAAACCTGATCATTATTCTTTTCGCTATAAAAATTACTGAAACAGTACCTTTCATATGCTAGGGAGGCATATTTGTTTTTCAAGCTGACTACAACTATAAAAAAAGAGGTATTAAAAAACTAAATTTTAGGACCTTCTGGTCCCAAAAAACACCACCACTATCCATGGTGATTAAAAAGACAAGAATATGAAAACAAACACTTATTTGGCTTTTTTGTGTCATGGTGGTTGGTGGTGGTCACTTTTTTCAGAGCAAAATAACCTTTTTTACAACAACAAAAATACCTTTTAACACTTATGTCTGGAAAAAGCTAATTCTGTTAAGAGCTAGACATTTTTTGGAAAAACTGTGATAGCAGTACAATTGTTAAGTGCTTGGGCTTCTGAGAGTACGGTTGCAGCAACTGAAGACATTAAGTAAAGAAACCCAAACTGTGAACTAATGAAGCATAGACTGCAAAATAGAAGTACTTACTTCTTTCCCTGTTTTTTTCACTGCATGTGTATTTCCCAGTGTGTGGACTACACACTTCCTGAAGGCACTGTTAAAGCTGCTTCAGGGATAATGTTTGTGGGCCACCAGGATCTGTGTTAAATTTACTATGCAAACTCAGTTTGAGAAGCATGAGGCACCTTCACCATAGATTTCAAAGTGAATTAGCATAATAAATACAGTATAGACTTTAAATCTTCCTTTTTGGTGAATGACAGATGTGTAAGCCTTTTCTACAGTAAGTCTACTCTGAATAATTAGAAATGCTCAGGAGATAAAATTTGAGGTCATAGAAGGACATACAATAGCTAAAGGAAATATATAAAGAAAACCTGTCTGTATCCTTTAGTCGTTTTACATATTAAAAATTTTAATACTACATCGTTTATGATTTAGGCTTGGATTTGCAATCAACCTTGGAAATCAATAAAAACTTTACCACTGACCTAAATGCAGCCAGGTTTTCACTCTAAGCATTCTATCTTATGACATTTTGTTTGTAACACTTCCCAGTGTTTGGAGGATCCAGCTGGTGATTACACAGAAGGATTAAATTTTAATCTGATATTCTTCTATGATTCTTCATAGGAAACGACATAAGATATACAGAAATAGCATCAAGGATTATCTTGATACTTAGTTTCCTAAGTTTTGTTTCATGTATTATCATCCAAATTGTCCCAATTCAGAATATTTTCATTATTTTGCAATTTCAAAAAGAAAAAAAAACAAATCAAACAAAACAAACAAAAAACCCACCCCCCCAAATAAGCCAAAACAAAACTAAACCAAAACAAACAAAAAACCCCACAAACAAATAAACAAAATCCAAAACATCCAAACACACAATTATAAGGGTTTATAAGGAGCTAAATGAAAATCAGCAGGCAAATACAGGTAAGTTAAGACCTTGAAAACTGATCATGCTGGAAAAACTAACACAGTATGAGGATATACACAGATATGAACATTCATGTTACCTCAAACTTCACATATACATAGGAAAAAATGCTTTACAGTTTCCTTTGCTTTAACTATTGTTTGGGTTTAGCTCAAGAACACATGGAGAAACTTCACTGTGAAGGCATTTTGGTTCTGCAACTAATTAAACTGAGATTCTATGATTCTTCAGTCTACTTCATCTTATGATTCTACCAAAGTATATGAGAGGATTTGTAAAATACAACTTTTGCCTGTCTAGTGTAGCCCACACTACTACTTTGACACAAAGTTAGTGCAAGAGGAATCATCACATTTACCCAGAAGACTTAAAGAGACAGGGTGAATTCCCCTTTGGTGATGTCCAGCCCTCTATTGACTATATATAATTCTGAGATTAATTCCATCTTGACTACATAGAGATGAATGTAGATGTTCACTACAAGTTTTTCAATTTGTAAAATGATTTGATGTCTAAACCCCCAGTGAAAATAATAGAAAAAATAATTTGATCTGATAATATCAACCATAAACCTAACCTGTGCCTTTAAATACCCAAATATCTTCTGACATCTACATTCTAACTTTCCCAACACTATCTTTTCTTGATTTTCGTTAAATTTTTATTTACAGCAAATGAATTGTCTTTGTCTTACCCCTCACTAGAGAACTAAATTTAATTTTGTTAGAATATTAAATTGCATGCTGAGGTACATTTTTGAAATGCAATATTGACTGAGATATTTGAAATTCACACCACTGATTAGTTATGCAACACAGACTTTGCTTTTGGCAACTGAGCATTCAGGCTGAAGGTATCTTTCATTAATTTTATCACTAGTAAAGCTTGATCACTGCAATATTGACAGGAAGTAAGCACAAAGTAGGTACAAAAACAGTTGAAATGAACCCAGTTAAGACGAGGGATTCATATTCTTTTAAATGCTTTACAGTGTTCTCTCACCTTTATATGGTAAAAACAAAAGGGAGTATCTGAAGGTGAGTTATACATTTTTTTATTGGATTAAGAATGAAGCACAAAAAGTACATGAAGCGTGCTAGAGGAAATCTTCAGTGACACAGGGGAAGTCACACTCCCACCTTTTTTATTTTCAGTGGCAATCTGGAGCTAAAAACCAGCGACAGGCTTTTGGAAAGCTCCCTTAAAACGCATAAGCTGTTCATATTTCTGAAGTAGGAAAAAAACCACATTAAATAGCAGTGTTTGTCAGATAAACTTTTTGTTTGCTTCTTTGACAGTGATTGATAATACCGAGCTGTTTTGTCCTATTCAGTGTCATCAGCATTATTTATATTGCAGCTGACAGTATTATGCCTTTCTAGGTGCACAACAAAATACCATTTTCTCAAAGCACACAGCATCTTACAAGCTGGAAAAAATCTGACACTTGAACAGCTTGAACTCAGATGGTGAATGAAAATGCTGGAAAAGATTTTTGGTCCAATATGGATTAAATTTGGGACCTCAGCAACAGAAAATCCTGGTCCTTTTTCCTTAGCTACAGGAGCCAGACAACTAAGGAGAAAACAATCTATTACTTGCCCTAACACAATATGTTTCAACAGAACAGCAATTTTCTTGCTACCTTTTCCTACCTCAAGATAATAGACAAGTCTTATGTTTTCTTCAGCTCCCAATTTGAAAGAAGTTTAAAAAATGCCTTTCAGTATCTTTCAATCAGGCCTCAGCCTTCTTGTCATTCAGCTCCCACTTTATGTAACTTTCTGAAATTCTTTTGTGGTAATCTCTAGAGAGATGTCATGTTAAGGACTATTATCAATGGAACAGACAATTCCTCCTCAAGTGTGAACACTATTGAATGGTGATAGAAGGGAAGCCTGTTTTAGTTTGCCTTGTGACTTTAACACAATCTAACTGTTTTCTTGTTGTATGTCTGTCACAAAATTTCATGCAATGACACCTCTAGCAGTGTCAGCTTCACCATTTCATGTTGACAAGTTAGGTGTGTCAAGAGATGCTCTTCTGATTCAGTTTGAATTATTTACAGAGTCTCACCAACATGGAATGGAAGTCCTAATTCTCCCAATGAGTTGTGATATTTGAATAAATCAGCTCTGTGAGCCGTTTTAGTGAAAAATGAAATAATTTATCTGATATAACCTGCTTTATGCTAGAGAACTGTAGAAGCACTCAGGTTCCACTGGGGAAGTGGTGACTTGTGAATGAAGTATTAATTTCACAAAAGACTCAAGTTTGAATGGAAGATCTCATCTAATTATGTCTACTCATCTGTTCAACATAAGGGCTTAACACATTTAGGGAAAGAAAAAAAATAGCACATTTGCCCTAGGAATAAAAAGAAATAAAAGTTACATATATCACAGGTTCTGCAACATATAAGATATATACTGTGTGTCATAATGTTCCAAAATTCAAAAGCTTCTTTTTTCACCCCTAAAAATAATTAGATTTCTGACAAAATGAAAAGAATGCTTCTAAATTACTTGAAATTATAGCCTAAGTGTGGAAAGAAAGGAGAGTAATTTTGTGGTTGGCGTGGATAGATGAAAGTGGGTGGTATGAAACAACATGTACATTCTGCTTTGGTGAACAATACAAACGATTTCAAAGAACACCAAAGAAAGTTAAAAGGTGAGAAACAACATAAAGATGCAGGTCCAGCAAGGAAATACAGAAATGATCTAAAACTTTGGAGGAGAAACTTGCTAAATCAGGTAGTGATTATGATAATCTACTAACAGTCCAAGTGTAATTTTTGTGAGGAAGTAGATAGTAATAAAATCAATTGGAAAATAAAATAAGGCACTTCTTGAAGTTCATGCACATGATCAAGAACTACAGGTAAACAAGTATCACACATCAAATAAATCAAGACAGTTCTTCATATGTAAGCATTTTTAGTCCTTGAAAAACATAATGTATTTTCATGTCATTTTTACTCTTTCCATTGTTCTGCAGCTAATTGAATTACATTGCAATTGTTTTAGACGTACAAAATACACATGAGCAATTCCTGCACTGCAGCTGGTAATCAGTAGCTTCAAAAACCAAAACAATGTGACTATGGATCCACAGTCTATAAAGACAGGAAAGAAAACCAGTAGTGGGAAAGAAAATTAAAAGAACTGACAAAAAGAATTATAAAGGATTATGTAAGAAAAACCAACTAACTAAAAACCAACATTAAAAAACAGTCTTTCTTTTATTAATCTCTTACTTAATTTTTTTATTCTGTTTATGATAAAGCCACTGGCATAGCCATTGGGCTTGTTAAAATTTTCTGGTACATGGATTTGAAGAGGAGGGCTAATTCCACTTTCACCTTAGGGCTTCAGCAAAGGAAGACATTCCTTTACTTACTCAATGATGTTAGTCATATAAAAGTAACTGCAGGAGTGAAGCACAGATGTGTTACACATTGAGACGTTTTGCTTGCTTCAAAGAACATGCACCATTGTTTACCTTGAATCTGATGGCATGAGACATACTGTGAAACTATGGGGCACATTTTAGAAGTGATATTGGTTTTTGCTTGTAAAGGGCTGTAAACTGGTGAAGTCGACTACAGAAGTTTACCAAAGACCAGTAAGCAGAAGGTGACATGAAAAGATTTTGAATTAAAAAGAAGAGCTGACATCGCTCATGGACTTTGAAAATAACTTGTGTAAGTTTTTCAAAGCATTTATAATGTTTAGAACATTGTTCTGAGATGTGGTATTTTCTTCTGTAAGCTAACACAAAATGTGTCATTGAACTATAGCATCTAAAGGTGGTGTTTTGGTTTGTTTTCTTCTTTTGTTGTTGTTGTTGTGTTGGTTTTTTGTTTGTTTGTTGGTTTGTCTGAAAACCCTGGAAGCTTTTGCATTTCAACAAAATGCTGTTAACTTACAGAGGAACAAAAGAAGGCAGGCATTATCCATGGTATTAAACAAGGTTGAGCCAGTTCATTTTATTTGCAGAAAACTATAAGGAAACATTTTACTTTGTTACTTAGACAGCAGAAAGATGTGCAGTTGCAAGTGCAGTGTTGTGCACAGAGGTACAGCCCAATTATTTAGGTTGGCTCTTCAGTATATGAATGGACAGCTGTTGCTAAATGGATACTGCACAAGTGATGACGACAGATTAATTATGGCCTAGACTTACTTCTTTCCCCACTGACTAAATAGCATTTAGATGACTGGTTCACGTGTAGATATCTACAGTGTGGGCATCTAAAGTGAGCACAAAAATTACTTAGTTGCTCAAGATGTGACTGCACCACCCATTCCTTTCATAGATCTGTCAACAGACATTGGTCCACCTGATTGCAATACGTTGCACAGAACCACAGATGTGCTCATGGACAGCTTGTTGTTCACCAGGATCCTCAGGTCCTTTTCTGTAGAGCTGCTTTCCAGCAGGTCAGCCCTCCACCTGTGCTAGTACGTGAGTTTCCTCCTCAGGTGCAAGACTCTTCACCTGCCTCTGTAGAACTTGCAACAGTTCCTCTCTGCCCATCTCTCCATCCTGTCGAGGTCCACCTGAAGGGCCACACAGCACTCTTTCATATCAGCCACTCCTCCCAGCTTTGTGCCATCAACAAACTTGATAAGACAGAACTTTTAAAAGCTTGATAATAAAAGAAAGACTGCAAAAAGTGTTTTGTCATTATGTCTGCTTATCATAATCCCTCTTGAGCACCTGAAAACTCTTGGGGATGGACTGTGTGTGGCCCCCCCGAGGCCCATAGAAAGGAAGGTGAAACTGAAGCAGAACATGGAGGGGAAAGCGAGGGGCAGAATTCCTGAGCTTTGCCTTTCCCCCCATCACCATCGCCTGCTGCGAGACACCCTGAGGCTTCCTGGAGCCTGGAGCGCGGTCCCGAGGGAGCCTGGAACGCGGCCCCGCTGCGAGAGCATCGCCTCGGGCCGAGGTGCGGCCCCGGGCACCGCGCCTGCATCCCCGGGTGCGCTGCTGCATCCCAGCCAGACTGCTCCAGGGATCAGAGAGGCCAGGTAAGAAGCTTCCAACAGCAGAAAAAAAGGCAAAAACGGCTCTGCTCCCCCCACCTCGTCTCAGCAGCAACAAAGGTTGTGCTGCTGAGTTGTGGTGGTGACCTATCCTATGCTTTTTAAAGTAATCTTGGCTTTCTCTAATTTTTCTTTTTATTTTCTCTTTCTTTGCCTCTGTTACTTTTAAATAAAAATATATCAAATTTTTGGTGTCAACGCTGAATCTCGTTTGGATTTATCTCAGCTTTTTGGGGAATATTTTGAATCTTCAAAGTTCTTTCTGTTTTATTCACAGTTAGTTCTCTTTACTCTGTGATTAAACTGGTTCATAACAGCATCTACTCCTTCATCCAAGTTGTTGATAGATAAGTTAAACAATGATGGACCCAGTATTGCAACTTGGGGTACACCATTAGAGACAGGCATTTTAGACCCTGTGCCGCTGATCCCTCTGGGTTCTGCTGCTCAGCCAGCTCTCAAGTGGTTCAGATTGTTTGGTATGTATCTAATATTTTGAAGAAATGGAGCTACTTAAAATGTTTTCTTTAGACTTTTGGCTGCATGCTGAGAACCAATCTTTTAAAAGCTTCCATTTAATAACTACTGACTGGAAAGAAAAGAATCTATGACAAGTAACTGAAAAAAAATAGAATACAATAAAGCGTTTTGACATAAGCTGGATAAAAAAGCATTTAGAATAAGGATGCAAGGTAAAGGTTCATTTTTGATTTCCAAACTGTCACAGAAGATAAAAAAGAAAATGATGTCATACGGGGCTAATGGACCTGTTTCCAAGGTCAAATCCACAGAGACAATGAAGTTGCTTGAATTCCATCATCAGCTCTTTTCTGTTTGTTCTTAAACATCCAAAAGTTATTTCCTTCCAATTATTCTCCACTGATGTAATATTTGTTAGATTCTGGTCTAGTCTTCAGGTCACTACTGTTATTAAACAGAAGCAATACATGCCAATATAACTTCCGTGAAAATAATTTTAAAATGGAGGGAAATTTTGGTTTGGTTTTTGGAGTTTTGTTTGTTTGTTGGGGGGTTTTTTGTGGTTGTTTTTTTTTTTTAATATTCACTTTTTTTTTTTGCTTTAGGTTTCATAGAATCACAGAAGCATCCAGCTGGGAAGAGGCCTTTAGGATCACCTAGTCCACTGTACTGCCAGCACCACCATGATCACCCCTAAACCATATCCTCCAAGTGCCACATTAAGATGCCTCTTGAACACTTCCAGAGGTGGTGACTCCATTGTCTTTCTAGGCAACTTGTTCAAATACATAAATACTCTTTTTGTGACTTTTTTTCTCTAGTATTTAATCTGAACTTTATCTGATCCTTTTCTTCTCCAAACTTAACAGCCTCAGTTCTCTCAGCCACACCTCATGAATAAGACTTGTGCTCCAGCTCCTTCACCAGCTTCATTGGCCTTCTCTGAACTTGTTCCAGCACCTCACTGTTCTTTTTGAACTGAGGAGTCCAAGACTGAAAACAGTGTTCTCTACTGGTGTGGCCTCACCAATGCTGAGAAAGAGGAACAATCACTTTCTCCATCCTCTTGGCCACACTCTTCTTGATGCAAGTATGAAGAGGATATCATTGACCCTCCCAGCACCTGGGCACAGGACAGACTCATGTACAACCAGCTGCCAACCAGTAATCTCAAGCTTCTTTCTGATGAGCCGTCCTCAAGCTACTCTTCCACAAGGGTGGAGTTTTGCATGAGGTTGTTGAAATCCAAATGTAGGACCTGGCACTTGACCTAGCTGAACATCATACAGTTCTCAGCCCATTGATCCAGTCTGCCTGCATCTCTCTGTAGAGCTTTCCTATGCTCAAGCAGATCAACAGTTTGTTTGCATTAACAAACTAAAATTATGTCAGATTGTCTTTAGCACCTATTTTTACTTTTCACTGTACCCACGGTGATCCTCAGCTGGTGTCATTCTTTATTCAAACTCAGAATGTCTTGACATCTGGCTGCAAAACATTAGTTCAGTGATCATTATTGAAATGTCGCTTTGTAAAATTGTTATATTTATATCATTTTTTTCATATAAGCCAAATGTAGGGTTTATGTAATTTGTTGGGTTTTTTTCCAGAGAAAAATATAACTGTAGTGTAGCAAGTATTCTGTTGGCAAACTTTTCCTACACTGCACAAGCCAGAGATAGTTCAACATCTCTGCAATTTCAGCACAGTTTGTTTGCTCATCTCACAGACCTCAAGTCCTGATCTCTAAGACTGGACTTTTACACAGTGATATAACTTCCTTTTCTCTTGACATCATTTGAAATTGTGCATGTTTTGTTTCTCTAAATAACAAACTCAAAGCCTCAGAAGTTGTATACATAAAATATCAACATTTTCTCAGTTGGCTGGATGTTGCACACACTGGATATTTTACGTGTACAAATGAGTTTTTCCTTTTTTTTCCCTTTCACACTCCATAGTCTTTCAAATATGTTGAGCCAGTTTAGTTCCAGGATGCTTATAAATATATTTGGAAGTTAATATTATAAGCATTAAAAAGTCATAATTCCATTAAAAAGTTGGGATATTTTTCTCATTTATTATGTTCCAGGATACCTTTATTAATTTTATGTAACTATATATTTAAAGGAGAGTTCAATCTGTTCAAGTCAAGCAAATCCATTACACCCCCATTTTTTGTACCTTGGAATACACTACTAAGTCCCTTTATGGACAAGGGGAAAAGACAGATGTCCAGAAGGATTCCCTGCAGATATCTACTGATCACATACATTGTGAGGATAAATACTCACAAGTCTAAAGGAAAGGATAGTTAATTAAGAAATAAAGATAACATTTTGAAGGTTATATCCTTGAGGATTCCTCAGCCATCTTGCATTCTAGCGTATTTTGAGAAAGTATAACTTTATTTTGTCTGTCCTTCCATTTAAATTGAAGTATCATATGAGTGCTATTGACCCGAACCTCTGGCTAAAGCTGATGGCCTCACATTCCTGAAGTTTATACATAAACTACAAAAAAGTAGTGTTAGACAATAGATTACAATAGTATACTTTATCTGGGAAAGTATTTAATCATTTCTGAAAACAAGTATTAGAGCCACATCCTGACATCCAAGATAATTCATCTGACCTTTCCTAGAGAAGCCCAGAGTAATTCAAATATTGAGTTGTAGATGAATTGTTCAGCTAATTAGGGACCTTATCTCAGGTACTAGCAAGAAGAAGGGAGAGATTTACATTATATGTTCTTGCTGTAGAAAATGCCTTTTTAGTTCTGGCAAATGTTTGGCTTACAATGCAGTGGGTTGCAAAGCATGCATATCTGCTGAATGCATGTGTGGCACATTGACCCCAACCAGCAGCCAAACACCCATCATGCATTTTGCTTATTTAGCACTCTCAGACGACAGGAAGAAAGTAGAAGGATGGTGAGAAGAATTGAGGAGCAGAATAATAAGAATGTAGCAGGGAAAGCAAAGCAAAAAGATGTTTACTTGCTTCCTTCCATCAGGAGGCAGATGTCAAACCGCTTCCTGGGGAGCAGGGCCTCAGCATGTAGAATGGTTACTTGAGAAGACAAATGGCATAACCATGAACATTTCCCCTCCTTTCTCTGAAAGGAAGGGAAAAAATTCTCAGAGATTTTATTGTTAGAAATAAAGGTCATATAATATGTAATATCTCTTTGTCTTTTTTGGATCAACTGTCACTCTGTCACTTCCTGGCCTCTTGAGCTCGCCAGTATATTAGGATTTAGCAAGGTAACAGGACAGAAAGATAGAAGTCTTGGTGCTGTGCAAAGGCTGTTTAGCAATAACCAATATACTGTTGTAATTTAGCCACAAATACATAAGCACAGTGTCATACAATCTGGTATAAAAAAAAGTTAACCCCATTTCAGCCAGACCCTGTAGAATATGCAATCTTTTGAAGATGAGAAAGAGAAGGTAGCCTAGTCAAAATTTCTTGGTTTTCTGCAGAAGGGATAATGAGTTCTGCTAAAACAGGAACTCTGGTAGGTGAAGTCTGTCTTATAGCATGAAAAAACCTTTTACAGAATAACTCAGTACATTACAATTATGAACATTTCAGCAACTACTGTGGGAACAATAATGAGAATATCTGTCTATGCTGTAGTGTGTGGAAACATATGGCAGAGTGTTTAATGTCTTTTATTCACACATCCAGGAGTCTGGGTTTCAGTGTCACTCCTTTGTCTTTCTGAGGACTGCTCTTGCCTGATCCATTTGTAAATGGATATTCAACCATTTAACCATGAAGTAAAAGAAACATCATGTTAGCCATTCAGTCACCTTTTTTGCAGCTGCCTACAGAACTGGAGGAGTTGCATACAAGATTCAGTGCCTTAGTCCTCTCCTGGTAGCAAGAAAAGATGTCTGACCTGGTTTTCACCCTTTTATATTTTATATATGTTTTTATGCCTTATGCTGTTTCCCTTGAGATCGTGGATTAACTTTAGAGGAGGGTAAGGCTCAGAACAGTCTCAGCAGAACAGCACAGGGGAAAGGAGGAGTTTGGAAATAGGATGATAAAAGGACAAGGAGATTGCTTATCAGCTATTGTCTGGGACAAAACTCAATTTGGAGAAAATAAATTCAATTTATTGCCATGTAAAATAGATTTGGATAGTGAGAAGCAAAAATAAAAACATTAAAATGACACTTTTCATCCCTGTTTTTCCAAGCTCAGCTTCATTCCTTCTTTCCCTATACCTTCAATCCCCTCACTTAGTGGTCCAGGAGGGAGTGGGGCTGTAATAATTAGGTGACGCCTCCTCTTCAGTGCTCCTTTATGCTCAGACCTCCTTTCTGCTAAACTTCTTCAGAAAATATCCACCTGCATGGTCCTCAATGAGCTGCAGGGGAATCTCTGCTCCAGTGGCTGGTACATTTTCTTCTCTCACCTTGGAGTTCCCTCTGCTGTTTCTCACTCCATTTTGTTCCCTCCACCTGCCTCCACCTTGCATTTTTTGCCCTTTCCTAAGTATGTTCTCCACAAGAAGCCATCACCCTGGCTGAGTGACTCAGATGTGTCCTGCAGTGCGTTAGTGTGAGCTGGCAGGAGCCTGCAGGACAGATCCCACCCCTATTACTCCTGCTGTCGACTTCTGGGCACCTAAGCCAAATACATGGGGTAAAAGTGAAATTATGGTCTCCAGAAGCTGGTGAGGCCGTCCCACCTGTGCAAGTCAAGCGATCAGAGAAAGAATCAGTCACATTTAGTTTGTCTATGGGACACTTCTAGACAGCAGCAATCTCTGCTAGTGGCTTCTACTTCATATCCAGTAGGCCTCCACTTCTACTTCCAGTTTTTGCCAATGTTGTTTTTTTATATTGATATCAAATTTGATATTGATATCATATTGATATTATGTAATTTCATATGTAGGATATAACAAATAATAATATTTCAGTGTTAAAATTGCTAACTTCAAAACAAGTAGGAAAAATAAGGTTCAGAATTTAGTTCCAGTGTTCCCCCGTGGTCTCTCTTCTTTTTCTGAGATGGCATTGAGAAGTGGATGAGATGTCAGCCATCTAACTGTAAGTTTGTGTCAAGTCAGTATCTAACAAACTGACATTTAATGATACTATTGCTCTTTTAGTCTTAAATGCAAAACAAATCTCATTAGCAATGCAACGCATAAAAGCCATTATACAAGAAAAACATATTTGTGTTGTTTTCAGGGTCCTGGGTCCTGATGTTTAGTTTCAGATAAGCATGAGAAACATTATGAAAGTTGTCAGCATTTTAAAGTCAGCACTTAGGAATTAGAGGAATATGATGACAATGACTGGGTGTTTTCCTGTTGAAGTGGATAGATCCTTCGTTCTCCAAAGTTTCACTGAGTCCATTATTATATTTCTTTCCGTGCTTTTTTCCTTGATCTTTTTTAATTTATCTGAAGCTCCACAAAGTACTTATGGTGCATTGTACATACAGGACGCTTGTACTTTGTCCTTATTTTTTACCCCAAAACAGCTTTTAATTTTGTATAGCAACCATTAAATGACTGTTGCTGAGTTGCTGATAACCCTGCAGCACCTAGGATTATACTGAACCAACACCTTGATAAAATATATTTAAGGAGTCTGCTGCTATCCCAGCTTAGTCTTCCTTTACATTGCACCTCACTGACAATTCAGAAATAATTTTTTCTTACACAGCACTAGAACTTTGTAGTTTTATATTCACCATTTTTAGCAATGCGCGTCACACACATATGTATATAAGACACAGTAAAAGTTAAACAAACTAGGTAATCGTCACCTACTGGTTAAGAAATTCTTGCAGCTAACCAAGCTAAGTTAAAGGTCCAATGCAGACAAGACAAATCTGCATAAATTCAGACAATACTTGATCTGAGATCAGTGTTGTAGCTTAGTAAAAAATCTGAAATCCATTACTAGCAAAGGTGATCTTACATGTACTAGGGAACAGGGCTATGTTCAAGAGATTTAAATTATGCATCACATTAATACTCATGGAAGGAAATAAAGCCAGACCAGATTTTGTCTCTAAAGGCAGCTGAATTGATAGATCTTTGTAGTAACAGGAATATAAAGGTATGGAAATTATTTTAGTAAGAAGAAAAAATTATTTACACATCAAAAGCCTAAGAGTAGGAGATGAATTCAGCACAGGAAATTGTGCATGTTCCTCATAAATAAACTGAGGACAAAGATAGTTAGCAAGCATACACATGTTCCCATGATTGCTGAAAAAATATCTTCTGATTGGTCAGCATTAGGCATTGTGGTAGTGTGATCAATGCCAGCAACATATGCATGAGAGAGCTTTAATAAGGTTACAAGAAGCAAAAGCATTTCTTTCACTGTGAGAGGCATTAAAAATTGTTTATGGAGAAGATGAGATATTTTTAGTATTTTTAATGGAATGTATATAAATCTCCAATCAGCTTAAAATAAAAATTTGAAACTGTGACCTGTGGAAATCAACAAGATAAATTTATTTCCAGGGAAAAAGGTTGGTATTGACCACTTCATAACCCATCTTAGTAAACAAAGCAAATCTGAAGCAATACTTTCAGGGTATAGAATTTAGCAGTATGACAAGAAAGAGAAAAAGACTTAGGGTTTTGTCTGCTTCATACATTAATTATATACATGAGGAAATCTATCAGGGATGCTGTGGGGCAGTTAGCTTATGGCTGGTATAAGCAACCATTAATATAAATAATTCACAATTGAACCTTGCTAACAAAATAAAAAGAAAACTAGCCATTCTTTTATTTGGAACTCCTTATGTATTATGGAGGAAACCTGAGAAAAATGTCCTTAGATATAAAAATATAATCTCACTCAGGGGCAGCAGCTTGAAAACAACAGGTAGAAACAATGAAATCACAAATAAAGGAACTAGAAAACTGACAAAACTTGAAGAAAAAATTGACAAAACTTGTGATGTGTGAACAATCTGTACTTGAGAAAAAACTGAAACTACCAATGAGCACTGCAATATACTGTCTCCAAGCTCTCAACATTCCCAAGTTGTTTGAGTAGACTAGGTATCTTAGGCATTTTTTCCTATTTTTCCCTAAATTGTAGATATATAAAGCAAAGCTTTTTGTTAGACAGTTGTTTTCTTGGGTTTTGACTGTTCCTTTATCCAATTCGGAGAGATGTTTCATGAAAAATACATTATGTACAAAAAGTAAATAATCCAACGGAAGTAATCTACAGGTATTAAAGCCACAGAAGAAAAACTAGGAAAGAACTATGGGAATATGTCCAGAGCTGAAATAAAAATCTGAGGTACTCAGACAAAGGAATTACAGGTAAGATAATTGAAAAGGTAGGAAAATATTATCTAGATAATCTATCACATTAATATTAATATTATTATTTAAAATTTAAACTGTATGTTGCTTCAATTAAGTCCCTTTTAGGTCAGTCTGTCAATAAATTGGTCTAACTTAATATCTAATTATTTTAGTAGATATTATTTTGTCTTTGGTAGGTATTATTTTGTATTCGCATATTATTATGTGAATACTCACACTACACAAAGCCCAAGAATGACCTTAACTCTTTGGGGTCTCTCTACTGAAGAGCAGCAATCACAGTAGTGCTCTAGCTATAGTATGTAACAAATCTAAATTGAGCTTCAGTGAGACTGGATAATAATGTAAAGGACACTCAATATAATTTCCAGCAATACTCAGAAAACTTATTTAAGCTAGAAAATATTCCATTCTTCAGGACAGAGGGTTATAATGCAGCTCAATAATATCTGATAATGTATTTCTTATGCTATTAAAATACCTGTCTTGGGACTTATTTTTCCTAAATTTGGCTTCTAAAAGATAGTCACTCTTCATTTAATTTGTAATAATTTAAATAGTTCATATGAGACATACTTTGAAGGGATTTGTTTGTGTTTGTTAACTATAAACAAAGCCTAGAATTATTAGATGATAATTGAACATCAGATTTTGAGACGTCCACAGTTCATTTCACCCATACACTTGAAGAAAGTATATAAAACAACTTTATTTAGCAAACCTGCTCTACAGTAACAAAATGCAATGGGGCCATCTTTATACAGAATTGGACAGAAGGCAGAACAGAAATCAGTCCATTTCCTTGTCCATTTCATATTCAATGATATTCAGTTTGACATAATTTTCTAATGAATAATGTCCCTAGCATTCAGGATAGTATTCATCTCAGCAAATTTACTCTACCTGAGCTTGTCATGCTAAGCCTCTGGACTGTATCCACCTCAGTCACTCTATCCACCTCCTAGGATAAAAACAGTATGATATATTTCCAATAAATGCAGATATATATTCACTTATGATGATGTGCCTAAAAATTTCTATTACTCTGTATGAGCTTTTAAATACGATCATAGTGGCAACTTGGAAATGTGTTATCTGCAGGCATCTAATCTGTTTTAAGAATTCCGAATTCAGATCCAAATAGATTTTATTCGCTTTTATTCAACTAATTTTGTAAGATATGACCGATCATGAAGCAACTATTCTTATTTCAAAAATCTACTAAATAACAAAAAAGTCTCCTAAAACTGTCCACAAACAACACCACAACATTTGTCATATAATCTCTACTTGTCTTTACTAATTTGAAAATGTTCCCATTGAAGGTACAGAGAAATCTCTCTTGACTTTAGGAGGTGTATTTGGCCCAAGTTATTATAGACATATTTAAAAATCTTCAATGAGAAAAGAGGAAACCATAAATCCAAGTTAAAGATCTGTGTACAGAATATAATGACACAAAAATGGCTCATTAAGACTGACTGCTCCTAGCTTTCATACTTTCAAGTGAAATGTAAGGCAAAAAATTACTCAGTTCTTTTTGCAGTTGCTTGCCAAAATGTCAATAGTTAGTTAAAGGAACAGCTGTTGTTGCTGTAGACAAGCTGGTCTGTAGAAATTAATTATGATTATTAAGAATAATCCTGACCTGGGTTACAAATGCAGTGGCATAAGTTCCATTGTAGACAGTGATCAGAAAAGCAATTTTTTCTTGTAAAATCAAGAAGCCTCCTCAGCTTGATGAAAACCTCAGTGATATTTTTTCATGATGCAGCTGTTTAAGAGAGTAGTTTGTTTATAATTTATGCAGTAGCAGGAGGGTTTTGACCTGTATCATCAATGTAGAAGGGAGTTCAAATGTTTTTCAAAGCAGAATGAAATCTAAGATTTCTTCAGGACAGATCCTGGGTGTACCCCAGTATACTTCCAACTATATATAGCAAAATAATTTTGTTTTGACAAAACACCTTTGGAAAGTGCTGAGTACTGCACACAAAAATTGTGCATTCTGAGGGGGTTTCTTTAGTTGGGGGGGATAGGTAACAACTGTGTTGCTATGTCCAAGTTAATTGCTAGGTTACATATATATATATATGTATATATGTCTACATAGATATCTATATCTGTATAGATTTGCACAGTTTGTATAAATTTTGACACAGAAAATATTTCAAAGTTTTAAGAAGATAGAACCACTTCAAGCTTAATACGCATATTAACATAGAGATATCAAGAGAATTTCTTTGTGAATTGCTAACTGAATAAATACCAATATCACATTTTAACACATTATCTGTCCTGTAACAGTTTGGAAATTAATTTCTGTAAGACTAGTTCCATCATTACCTGATTTTATTTTTATTTTCTTCGGAGTGATCACTATCAACCTAGAAGGTCAAGTCTTGACACAAACTTTATAGAGACAGAACATTGGTTTTATCCTTATAAAATCACAAAAAAAAAAAAAAAAAAAAAAGAGAAACCTTTCTCTTAGCTTTACATTTCCTTATTAGATTTCAGGTTTCCTGAGCACCTCTTTCTTTATTGTCCCTTCTTATTTCTTTGTCTCTAGTTTTCCTATTTTTTTGACAAATTGAAGAAGACTCTGATAAGTTTTCCTGTGAATTCAATTTAATAAAATAAACTAAAATTAGTAAACCTTTCTAAATAAAAAAAATCAATTAAAATAGAAAACTTTGTGAAAGATTCTCTTGTAACATTTAAGGTGATGGATGTGTCTACTGCTCTCAAATTGCCCTCTTTTAAAGATCAGACAGTTCTACATAGTCTTTCAAACCAGCTTCCGTTGTATAGTTTTTCAGCACTTTTCCGAAGTGCTTTAAAAAATGTGATAGGCATTTAGGATATGTGGATACTTTTTTCTTTGGCTCCTTACTCAGATGACTCCTTCTGTACATATTTGGTAGAAATTACTCTGCTTCTCAGACAGCTGTATCTCTTTTCTTAATCTCATAATTTTTTTTCTTTTGAGATATTTTTTAACCAGCAAAAATATTCAAGATAAAGAAATCACTGCTTAGTGGTCAAAGAGCTGATTCATTTGAGTATTAGCTTTCATTGACTGGCTCTCTAAAACTGTCTGTACTGGATATGTTCTTACCTGGTATAGAAACATAGTAATTTATTTTGGGCTATATAATCTACAGCTACAACTCTTTCAGAAATGTCTGAGAGTTTCTAAATGAAAGAGTGTTTCCAGAGATTTTATGAGCACTAAAATTGCTTCAGATTCATTAACAGTGATAACAAATATAATTCAACATTGTATTGTACAGTGGAACATAAAAAAACCCAGTTTTATGTTGCATATTCACAAGCAATGAGAAATTTGCATTCAAATAGACTGGCAGGAAGCTTCAACTTCATTTTAGTTTTTTGGCCACAAGGTATCATCCTCCTCTGTTAAGACAACTGTCTTTCAGCTTACTTGTGCAGTGTGCATTATATTTGGGTTGGTTGGTTTGTGGTTTGACAAGAAGTGAGGGATAACTTTTTGTTTAATACATAATCCACATCTCTAATTTTAGATAAAGCACTGTAAAATTAGATGTCATTAAGATCTTGCTGTGAGTAGACAGATAAATAAAAATATTCATTAAAGAAATATTCTCTAACAGACTGACACCTTTATCGAAGGACATAAACAAGAAGGGTAAAAACATTTGCTTGAATATAATTTCATATCAGTTCTCAAGGTTAAGCAAAAATGGTTTAATCTAGATTTGTACAAAGGAATATGAGAACAGTGATAGAGCAATAATGTATTTCAGCTTAATACTAAAAAATATGCTGAAATGACTAGTTACTCAGTTATTCATTAGTTTGGCAAAGCAGACTCACTTATCTATGGATGTAATTGGAAATAATTGACTAATCAAATGCTCACAGGTGTTTCTAAAATGTGGGCTGGATGACTGCTCAAATAACAGTCATACTTTGCAATTCTGTGACATTTCCTCTGTGTCTTTAAATCCCCCTGAAGTAGTAACAGATCTTCTCTGTACATTTGAGACAGTTACAAGTTAATTCAACCTTAAGTGAAATAAAGGGAATTGTTTAGCTGACAATGCCAGCAGAAAGTGAGAATCGCAATAGAAAAGGGTTTTACTAATATCTATCTATCTATCTATCTATCTATCTATCTATCTATCTATCTATCTATCTATCTATCTATGTAGCTGTTGCACCCAAGGATACATCAGGCTGTATCGGGCAGTGGCTCAGGATCCAAGTGGAAAACCAGTAATGAGTGGTGTCCCTCAAGGGTCTGTTCTGGGAACAGTACTATTTAGTGTCTTCATTAATGACATAGATGGGATGGAATGCATCCTCAGGAAGTTGGAGGATAAACTGAGTGCTGCAATTGATTCATGGGAGGGAAGGAATGCCATCCAGATCAGACCTTGGCAGTCTTGAGGACTGAGTGCACGTGAACCTCATGAAGTTTGCTAAAGTGCAAAATCCCACAGCTGGGTCAGGACAACCAGCAATATTGACACAAACTGGGGGTCAGAGGGATGGGGAGCAGTACCAAGAAGGACTGGGGAATATTGGTGCATGAAAAATTAATTCTAAGCTGGTCGTATGCGCTTGTAGCTCAGAAAACAGACCATATCTTGGACTGATCAAAGAGGGGTAACTAGCAGGTTGAGATAGGTGATTCTCTCCCTCTATTCTGGTGAGACATCACTTGAAGTGCTGGGTTGAGCTCTGGGGCTCCTAGCATAAGAAAGACATGAAACCTTTAGAATATGTCCAGAAGAGATCCAGGAAAATGACCGGGGGTCTGGTGCACTTCTCCTATGAAGACAGACTGAGAGAGCTGGGGCTTTGCAGCCTGAAGAAGTATCCAAGGAGATTGTTTTGCAGTCTTTCAACTTATAAAGTAGATCTATAAAAAAGTAAACCCACGTGGTAGTAACTGAAGTGCAATTGGTTAGTTGAGAAAGATAAAACAGTGTAGTATCTTTGTTTTCCCCCACACTTTATAGTTTCACACCACTAACAGCTTCCTGGAGAGGACTGCAAAACTAGACAAGAGACAGTACGTTATTGGAAGAGAGATGGATGTCATGATGTCATATGAAAAACATAGAGAAAGACCAAGCACATTAGACAGTCACAGGAGCACATTCTAGTTAAACTTTCAGTCTCAGATTAAGACCGTGATTATGATGTGACTGAGGCGTTTGTATCATTTTTCAGTGGAAGGGGAATTAGGATCACTTAATTCAGTGAAGTTGTTCTTGATCTACAACAATGCAACTCCAGAAGAGAAGTTCTAAGTTTGTATTAAAAATATGGTGTTTGTGTAAATTCTTTACCTCATTGACACAGTTTTCATGTGGAGTTTCACAACATAAATGAATTAAGCAGGGGCAGAAAGAGTCTTTCCTGCACTGAAAGGGGAGTTACAGGGACAAGCTGAAGGCAAATACATAGGATTCCAATTAACCTACTTTGAGAAATGAAGTTTTTAAACCTCAGTTGTATATCAATTTTTGCCACCACATAGCCTAGTCAGAAGTCTATGCCACTTGACAGAAAAGGGCAGCGGTGTAGAACAGTTCCTGTACCCAAATTCCAACAGGATCTCTCACCCGTTATTAATTCCATGCAGTTATTTGTATCTTAGGTGCTCCAAAATCAATAGATATATTTCATGTGTGTATGTTAACCTGCAGCAGCTATTGCAAAATATCTTCACTTCGCAAATCTTCAAGTGTCTTGTTAATTGGCCACGGTGTATACAGAATCACTGCTATCAGATAAAACTGCAAAGCTGTTAGCTATGGACATTAAAAACTGCTGTTTTGTTGTTGACTGGAAAAACATTGAACATATAAATTATAAATACTTCAAATTTCAAAAGTCTTAGGAAAAAGGATCTAAATAATAGTTAGAATTTCAACTTCATATTTGAAAAAGAAAGTAAGTAGCCATCTTAGAAAGGACTGTGATGGTTGTAAAATAAATACTATGTATTGGTACCAATAAAAAAATCAAACTAATCCACTAAGTTAATAAATTCATGGAATCACAGAATATGCTGAGTTGGGAGGGATGCATCAGGATCATTGAGTCCAACCCCTGGCCCTACACAGGATACCCCAAGGGTCACACCATGTGCCTGAGAGTATTGCACAAACACTTTTTGACCCAGACAGTCCTGGTGCTGTGAGTACTTCCCTGGGGAGCTTGTGTCAGTGCTTAGTCATTCTCTGGATGAAAATCCTTCTGATTGCCTACCCAAATCTCCCCTGACTCAACTTCATTGTGTTTCCCTGACTCCTAACACTAATCACAAGAGTGAAGATATAGGTAGCTGCCCCTCCATTTCTCATCATGAGGGTGTTGAAGACAGTGATCAGATCTCCCTTCAGACTCTTCTAGGCTGTGATCTGGCAAACACTGCCAAACACCACACACAGCTCAGTTCCAAAACAGAGGAACCTAACATGAACATCCAGAATGCTGGTAGCATTTCCCAAAAGTGTTACTATGTGCACAACTTCAGTCACTGGACTTGTTTGTAGAAGAGTTCTTAAGTGTTCTATATTTGACTAGGTAGATATGAAATAATGATGTTAGTAGATTTGCCAGTGCTCCAAAGCCAATTCATCTTATTAAGTTCAGCAAAGCTTGCCATCCTTGGCTTGTTGCCTCACAACACTTAATTAATTTGGCCCCTATTTGTGATTTTCAAGGGAAAGATGCCTAACTTGCTAACAATCTCTACAAATTCATGAATATGATACCTAAATATGGGGACAGATTCTTGAATTCTCTCCTAGACACTGTTGGGACAATGAAAGTGAAAGTGATGAAAAGAGAGCCTTTGCCCCTTTATCATGATTTATCCAGAAACATATAATAGGAAGCATAAAAACAATTGGATTGACTTCTCTGTTTCTTATTTTTGGTTTTGGATCCTTCTTATCCCTACCTGATACACAATTCTTTGAGCAGTGCATGTGCTTGATATTGATTAGAGCTCATCATAGGCAACACTAATCTGCTTAGAAGATCACAAAGCTAGAAGAGAACCTGTGCACAAGAGGCAATCCAGGCATGACTGAAAAAGTGTGTGCAACAAACTGGAACAGGTGAGGGAAAGAACAAAACAAGAATTTTGTATGTCTTTTGGTCCCCCTCTACCAATTCTTCATACTTTATGTCAATGCCATGATCTTTTAAGTTCTTTTTGATTGTTGTTGAAATAACTAAATAGCATTAGTGTCTTACATTATTTTATTTTTTAATTAATAATTCTAATTATTTGGATGAATAATTATAATTATTAATTATTAAATAAAATAGCTTTAAAAATATTTGGTCTAAGTTCATCATCAGGAGACATTAAAATGTATTTTCTGTTGGATAATCTATGTCCAGAGAAGTTGGGCATAGTCTTTCTCTGGAATACAAAAAAATCCAAAGCATGAAATCTTTTTTGTGAAACTTCCCTCACTTATATCCAGACAGGATATGAAACTCTTGCAAACAATGTAAATGCCAAATGTCAATATTCTTATCATTATGGGGATATCTTCATTAGGTTATTAGGCCTGGGGAGGAAGGAAGTGAAAAGCTCTTAATCTGTCTTGCAACCATAGCACTGAAGTAAAAAATAGGAGTTCTGTGATAGGAAACCAATCAAGCATAAGTAAATATAAAGCTGTAATTCCACAGTTGCAGAGTTTTCTCAGTCATGTTTGAGCCCTTTAGCAACTGGTGGGCCTACCTCTTCTTTTTTTTTTTTTTTTCCTTAATTCAATGAAAATTATTCTGAAAATTGTATTGAAAATGAAGAAGGGAAAATCCAATCTGTTTCAACACAGCTGTCCTCCTAGGTGTGCTAGAGAAATGATCCCCTATTCATGTTCGTTTTGGCTCCATAATGGTTGCAACCCATAGTTGCTCAGGAGTAACAAAGGAAAATAGAACATCATTTGTGCTTTTACCTTATTTCATTTCATTTAGTTTCTGTTTTAATTAGAATCCCAAAAAGGCTTCTGCTTCACACAACAGATTGTTACCAGATTATCAAATCTAATGCAAATCTCAGCTCCTTTTCTTTTCAATGTCAGGGTAGAAATACTTTCCTTCTATAACTTTTTTCGTTGATATTTCTAATGTATGCTTGTGGCCATCTTCAGTCCATCTAGTGTCTGTAGCATGATTCAGCGCAGGAGCTGGAGCTGACTCAGACTGACAGCCCTTGATTGATGATACGTTGCTAAGTATGCAGAGGTGGCTTGATGGAAATTACTTTAATGAGTGATTTGAATATGTCTGATGCTGGTAGACTACATAAATGTGAGATACTGAACTTCTTGAATCAAGACAAATTAAACAGAGTTGGTGGCTGAGGGAGTATAAGGAAAAACAGCTGATTTAGCTTGTACTAAACAATGTGCTTTTATTATTTGTAGCTGTTCTTGTAATAGATTTGCTCCACCTCCTTCATAACAGAAACAAAGAGATGGATAAGGAAAAATTATTGATATATCTATATAGGGATATAGAGCCTGACTTCTTTACTCTCTAACTGTCCTTTTTCATCAGTCTTGACTTTAGACCTCCTATATTCTTTATCATAATTCAACTTAAAGCCCTCCAAGCAGTAAAAAAACAAAACAAAACAATGCTTCCAGAAACAATTTACCTTGTAAATAAGTTCAAATTAAAACCCCTATCCTCAAATTGGCAGCACGTTGTGAGCTAATGAACCAACACAGAGCCCCACTGTTTTGAGACAGAATAACATTCAGGCCCCAGTTTTAAATAGTTTGCCTGTGGGCAAACTGTTAGAACCATATGGAGCTCCACTGACTTAACATAGGGTAAAGCTGAGAGCCTAATCCAGCACAGCATTGTCATATAATACTGACAATCTCAACTGCCAGATCCAAGGTCCAGATTCATCTCATCAAGCTTTAGGGATCTGAGGCATTAGATTTATGTGCAGCCTCCCCTTAGGCTGCAAAGGCTCTCCGGAGAAGAAATAAGACCTGAGGTCCTCACTGATTATAGGATGAGACAACAGCCACATAGATCCTAAATCAAAACCATAAATTTAAATGAAACAAATTTAGGCTCTCCTTTATATACTTCTGGGGAGAAACCATAATTTGATTTGTTTGCATGATGCATTTGATGAACTTTTAAATTGAATAAATGCATATGGATACAAATGCCTGGATTTCCAGAATGTTCAGAGTAGCCACTCTGACTAGTGCTATTCTCCTAGTGCAAAAGCTTCTCCACAACTTGTTTCTGTGATCACAGGTGTAAACGTTTCACTGATGTTTGTTGTATCATCATAATAATTTTTTGCAAATATAGAAAGTACCTTAGTCCATTAAAATATAAACACTGTTTATGCAAGTTTCTATAGTGACATAATTGTAAAACCCACAAAAATCAAAATTTATTTTGATCTAAATAGCCTGGTCTAAATAGATAATGTTGCAACATAAGAAAACTGTAAAGCATCCATAACTCTTTTTTTCCTTCTTGATGGTGAGACTCCTGCTGTGGTGAGATGTCTTTCAGAGAAAAATGCAGCATTTTCTGATTAGAAAGTATCTTTTCTGTTTAGGCAAAACTCTGCCAAAACCAATAATTTTCAAGAAGGTCTTTTGTTTGTTTGTTTGAAAATAAGATGAAGAAACAAAATGCAATTAATGTATCTATAATGAAAAGATAGTGTGAATCAAAGTGATGGGACCAAATAACCAACTGGATGAGACACATTCAGGGGGGAAAAAAAATATTAAGATTCCTTTCCTGCCCTATACAGAATGTGAAATAGTCCTGATTTAGGAAAATATAATTTTTTTCATATAGATACATAATTGAGATGGGGAAAATCTCTTAAGAGTGAGAGATATATGCTAACATTATTACAATTGATTCTTGTCACTGAACAGCTTACGTGGAAAGAGGAAAAGTTATATTTTTAATAGAGAACGTACATTGTTCACAGTCTATCTTGATCCCAAATTTTAAAGTAATAGAAAAGCTTCAAACTGTACTATTTAGTCAGCAGCCACAGTCCTACACAATATAAATACTTGTTATGGTAGCATCGTTTTTGTAGTTGAACTGCCAGGAAATAGCATTGCTGGATGAGGGCCAGTAGAGAGGAGCAGCACCTCCAGATGGATAGACCAGGCTTTCATCTGATTCCCAAATATGTCCTTGGGTGTCAGGGGATGCATAGGCTCTTTCAAAAGTCTTTCAGTCAAAACCTAATAAGCAGTGAAAAATTTATTCAATACAGTCAGAGACAGCCCCACAGAATGCATCAGAGGTGTGTAAGCACGTTGCACCAGCCTTCCACCCCTAAATCCTGGTGAGCAACAGAGAGAAGAAAAGAGACAAATCATTTTTTCTGAAATCTGTGGCTTCAGTTTGGGGTACATATATTAATTCTTTTGAAAGCCAAACTCTTTCTGGATGCTATTGTTTGTGGTCCATATGTTCACAGTGTTATGGAGTCCCAAAAGGATCTGATCTGTCCGTCTCAGTGTGGACAATCTTCAGGAAGTTACAAAGATCATTGCATTAGGTCAGATTCACAACAACAAAAAGACCACTTTACAGCAGCCTTGCTACTTTAAAAATCTTTAAGGGAAATTAATATAATTAACCTCAACTTGATTACCCTTCTCTACTGCCAAGAATTTGCAAAATACACACAAAAGACAATCTATGACTGAAATAATTCATCAAATCAACAGACATAGGAAGTATAATGAATTCTAGACTTAAAACAAAAAAAAGAAATATGAGTGAGCAGTTTTAGATTAATTAAAAGAAAGACTTTTTCCTGCCTTATTTCAGTTCATATTAAATTGTTACAGTATTCAGAATTATAAATAGAACAGGATGTACACCAATCATTTTTTTACACTTAATTGTGTTTTTCTTTAATTTATCTATAACATATAATTAGAGATTGCTGTAAGGAAGCAATTTATCTCACAAACACATGACATTTCTAAATTTTCATGAGTTATGGTGATCAGTGAACCCCTTAAATGAATAACTTTCTTAAAACTACCTCTCCGTTTCAAGGAACAACCTCACAAATGCAGAAACCTCTGCTTCTTGGCAACTGTGGTAGCATTTGAAATGTCTCTGTCTCTGGGCACTTTAAACTAATATTTCATTAGTTGTTCAAACAGGGTAAGGTCTAAGCTCTCTATCGATTGCCAAATAAATTGTTGTGAGACACGATTTTTCCCCTCTAGTGCACCACTTTTTCTTGTTTGCTTGTTTTCTGCCTCTGATTCCGGAACAGGTACAAGGGGTTTGCTTTATCAGAGATTAATAATACTATTGCTATATATAATTTTGCTTTTTTTCTTTTTTTTGTGTTTGACATTGTGTTTTACAGGTATTGAAATTTATTTTTAATGCTGCCTTTAGTTAGGTCATTAGCCAGTCTTGACTAGGTGTAACTCTCCTTGACAATAAAACAAAATGTAAGAATTTTGGAAACACAACTGCTATATTAACATTCATAGAAAGTGGTTTGTTGAATTACAAGTTAGTAATAATAGCATGCTGAAGAGTTGTGGAAACATCCCAAATTCTCATTGCATCCTGATCTTCATAACCTTTCTTCCCAGATAAAGGTTGTTCATGATACTACATCAGTCATTCACATGGCAAATGAGATGGACTTCCAAGGGTGAACTGTCTGGGCAGTAAAAACTGGATCTGCAACATTTTTTTTTCTATTCTTCAGCTCAGTTTCATTAACTATTGCAGAGATCAATCTCCTTTACCTAGTGCATTTCTAATCACATTAGTGCTAGATGAGAATTCATTAGGATCTGTAAATTACACAGAAAAAGCACTGAGACCTAGCCACTGCTACTTTTGTATTAAGCAACTTTAAAAGGAAGTCATGCACATTTTTTTCTACTATTCTTTAGATTTAGGTAACCCAAGACAGAAAAATATGGTACAAAGAAATGATAGTTTCATCTTCCTAAAACTCAGGGGATTGTTCACAGAGACAGGAACACATTTGATGAATTTAGCTTTCATTTTGCTAGTGTTACTTATGAATACCTCTCATTTTGAAATATATGAACAATTTATAAAAATGTAATGTGCATATTTTTTAAAATGAGAGCAGTCTTGAACCCTTCCATTTACTGACATCCATGACAATGTGTTATATATTCTGGACTTGATGAACACAACTTTCATGGCTATGGATATAGAAGGAAGACAGATTTAAATCTTTGAGGTAAGTACTCTTGCAGAGACACGTTATTGTGATATTTTGTTTCTAATAAGTATTCTTACAAGCATATAAGGCTCATAAGCATTAGATATTCTGTATATAAAGAATATCTCACAAACTATTCTGAATTCCAGTCCAAAAATACCCTAGATTTTATGTGTGCCCACATATATTACAATACTTGTTCTATTTTATAAACTTGAACATTTTTTAAAAGTACATACTTCTGGATATACATACATATGTATGTAGATATATTTATGTATGCATGGAGTTGTATCTGTACTGGGTCTGGCTGTAATGGAGTTAACTTTTTCCTTAAAAAAACGTCATGGCATTTTGCATGAAAGTTTCAGTAATCAGAAAATGAATTGTGATAAATTCCCTAAGTTTATTCTGACTGATTAAAGCATAATTATTCCTGCCTTCTGCTCTTAGGACTGGTGTGGTTTTTATTATTCAGGGGATAGTTTCATATCAGAACAGTACCTTCAAGTGGGTGATGGAAGTAGGAGATTTGACTATTAGATATATACAGGTGGGTTTGTAATGTCTCAGAAAATTGGATGGTAATTTGCCTGCTCCCTGCAAATGCAGTGAACTTCACAAGATGTTCAGAAAAGCAGCTGGGAATCATATTCTGTGGTCCTTATTGTTTATGATATAGGGAGGCATAGGAAAAACATTCTAGAGGCTGAATGCAGATACCATCCCAGGGGAACAATATCCTTGAGCTCCACCATAAGGTTCTGTGAAATAATTCTAGTCCCATGTGTGAGGCCCAGGAAACAGAGAGGAGGAATCAAATGTCTCAATGAATGTATGAGATTGTGCTAGAGAGATGAGGCATTTTGAATTTTAAGAGGGGAAACAAAATAGCCCACACACTAAGAAAAACTTTCACCTTAATCAAAGTGGAACAAGGCTGTTGGCATTGAAAACTAGAAGACAACAGAGGAATATTTGAAATAAAACCCAGGCAGACAGCTAGGTGTTGGGGGATTTCCATGCCTGATACTTGTTAATGTGTCACCAGGACTGCCTGACATTCGCCACAGACTTTTGAAGGAACCCAAGTGTGAAGTTGTAGAGCAGAAGCCAAAATGTGTAAGACATCATCACAAACTGCAGCTGTGCCAGAGGACTGGCAGGTCACCAATGTAACTCACCGGTATGGACAGGGTTCTGAGGGGAATACTCGGGACTTCAGACATATGAACCTGGCTTCTTTCCTGAGTGCCCATCTGGCAGAGTCAGTAATAAAAGTTACAACCACTGAAATAATGAAAACATGGAAAAACGTAGTCTGATAGGAAAGAATCAGAAAGGATTTTCCTATTAGGAAAGAATCTGAAATAGGAAATCACTCCCAAAACCCCTACTGTTATTTGAGGAGGTTTGGAAGAGGAAACAGATAAGAGAGATAGGGTGGTGACAAAATATTTGGAATTTGAAAAATTCTCTGAATAAAATGCAGTTACAAAAATAAGCTGTAACCAGAAAAGTTGCATTTCTCGTTTGAGATGAGGTTAAAGAGGGCAAAGCAAGTTCACTTTCTGGGTGGAAAATGATCAGTAATAGTTTCTCCACAAATCAGTGTGAGGATTAGTTTCATTCAACATTTTCATCAATGACTTGGAGTAGAAATCTGCAGTGACACTTCCAAGTTCTCAGGTGATGCCAAATCCTTGAGTTTAAATGTAAATAAATGTAGGACAGTTTGTCATGGGAAAAGATTTCTAAATCACAAATGCTGAACCCTGAATTAGAGGTCACGACTTAGAATAAAAGTGTTGAAGTTAAAGTCACTGTCTTCTAGAAATATCAGCTCCTTATGCAATCAAAGAATTAAAAATAAAATCTTGCATAGCAACAAAAAGGGATGGAAAACAATGTAGAAGATATTATCTTCAAAAACAATAGAATCATTTAGGTTGAAAAAAACACTAAGGTCACCTACTCTAATCATTAACACTGGACTGCCAAGACCTCTACTAATCCATGTCCTTAAGCATCACATCTACATGTGTTTTAAATACCTCCCAAACTGAAAACAATGCTCGAGGCGTGTCCTCATCAGTGATGAGAATGGTCACATTGCAGAAGGGCAACCGCTGCCCTGGTCCTGCTCTCCACTCCTTTTCTGATACAGGCCAGGATGCCACTGGGCCCCTTGGTCACCTTGGGCACAGCTGGCTCATGTTCAGCTGTTGTTGAACAGCACCCCCAGGACCTTTTCTGCCCCCAGCCTGTGCATGGGGTTGTTTTGACCCATGTACAAGGCCTTGCACTTGGCCTCATTCAGTCTTGTTCCACTGGCCTCAGGCTGTCAATACAGATTGTCCAGGGCCCTGTGTAGAGAGTTCCTGACCTCCAGCAGATCAACACTTGTGCCCAACTCATCCTCTGTGAACTTACCTAGGGTACACTCAACCATCTCATCCAAATAACTGATTTAATGGATTTTATTCCAAATAAATTGATTTAATTCTGTTCACCAGCCCTCCTTTGACAGACCATGCAGATTCTTTTATGCAGTGAAGAGTCACCGGCCCAAACCATGAGCAGCCATTTTCTCCAGGAGGTGTCAAGGTCTTTGTGAAGACAAATATTGAGTATTGATAGACAATATTCACAACCTTTCCCTGATCCACTAAATGTGTTACCCTGTCATAGGAGATCAGGCTGGTCAAGCAGGACCTGCCTTTCATAAACTCGTTCTGGCTGTGCCTGATCATCTCATTGTCATTTACGTGCCACATGATGGCCCTGAAAATTATCTGCTCCTGAAGAATATCTTGGAGTTTATATATTTTGGCTGCTGCAAGGCTGCATTTTCTCTACATTTCAGAGACACTGGAGTGAGAAAGTGCACAGAAAAGGGCAACTGCAACAATTACGCAACAGGAACAGAAGCAATCCTGCCTTTTAAAGTACCTTTTTTCAATAAAAAGAGTTAGACTGAAGGTATCTTAGGTGGGTACATCCCTAGGAGTCTGACTCCTTAGTCATTTGATGAAGAGAAGCGTTTAAGTCAAAGGCATTTTTAAGACATTTAGTATTTCAAAGCAATTTTACAATCTCTTGATTGGGAATTTAAATTTAATTCATGACCTTTGGGGCCATAAGCCTGAAAACCAAGTATTATTTCCAGCAAAACTGAGTTTCAGATTCAGAAACCAAGGGCTTGAATTACTTGCATAAACAAGAGCAAAGTGAGGTCCTTGCACCACTAATACTTTTAGAGTGTCTGATACATCTGCACAGGGACTGTGCATGTAGCACCACATCCTCTGGAGCAACAGAAGGTGATCAAAACAGAAAAATTGGTATATTTTACAGTTATGTACAGGAAATTAAACTGCACACACTACATCCTATCTACAATTTAAAAAAATCCCAAACCAAACCAAAAGAAAACAACAAAAAAACTCCACAACCCTTCTCCCCAAAAACCCGCTAAACAAAAAACCCACAAATAAATAAAAACAAACAAACAAAACAAAACAAAACAGATAAAAGAAAAATCACCTGAAAAATTCAGGAGAAAATAATAATAATAAGAGGCTAAATATTATGTCTGTGGTTTCACTCATGTAAAAACAAATAGCAGCTTTCTCAGTTCTTAGTGATATGGATTTCAGCTGAAATAGATAAATGCAAGTTCTACTCAGCCCAAATATGTAGATTATTATCTACAAGTTCTCTTATAGCACCTAAACTTTAGAAACTATCCACTTTTGTGCTTGGAATTTCTTCTGGCTGCAGGTCAAAGACTTTATACAATGAAGTATAATTTACCTGACAATTAGCTGGCAAATAAAAATACATAATATCTTGAGCAGTATCAAACTTACTTTAAATGTGCATTTCACCAATTTCTACTGAAGAAATTAAAATGCAATATCTCAGTTTACTATAGTAATATGACTTTTAGTCAGTATGATTTCATGTTAAAATGTCACTTTGTCTCTCTTAAAAATAAGACAACTGAATGTGCTTTAAAATTGAATTAAAATTATCATAGTAATAAATATGAGGGATAGCTAGATAAGACATTTCTCTAGAGAACCAAACAGTCGAGTCCTCACTGGGGTTTCTATTGTACATCATTCCACAAATTTTCTTAAATGTTGGCAGAGTGCATCTGCATAATTAAGACTAATAATTCATCTCCTCTCTAGGCAACAGAGGAGGAGAGAAAAAGAGAAAGAAAATAAAATAAAAAGGCAAAACTTTGGGACAATGTCTGAGGCTTTGTTAAATGCTGTTGATTGTGCTGTTTTCTTTCTAAAAAAATGCACACAAGAAAATAAAGGTGGAAATCTTAATCACTGACTGAATTCGATGGGTTTTGGTATGACTTGTGCTGCATGTTTTGATTTTTATTTCCAGTTTTCTTTTCAGTTAGACTATTCTTTGTTAAAGTAAAATAAATCAAATTGTCAACACTGAGAAGGACTCACGTTGACATGAAATGTTTTACTATGATTTTGATCTTTAATGTCATGGAATATTCAAGTTTATTTCAAATTTAGGATGAAACCAAACATTGATCTACTTCAGTAAGAGAATCCATACAACTCCTCCCCACTTCAAACAGTAGAGCTAAGTAGATTTAAATAAGGATGTTAGGAAAGATAAACTTACTGAAACTCTGGTGAGAAAAAATCTCCTCAAAAATATTTATCGAACCAGTGATAGTAAGAATACATTTAATAGTTCTCATGCATTTCATAAATTGTATTTAGTGGTTTGATGATAAGAAGTCTCATAATTTTACATGGTTTTTTGATCTTGTTCAGATAGCTGTATTCTATGTATATTTTAGACTTCACTTCAGTGGACTGTAACTGACTTCATTTGAGGGACTAAAAGATCTAACTAAGAATTTAGACAGCAAGCGAGATTCATCTATCAGTTCAGGATGCCTGTTACATACAAGTAATAAACTTTATTTTTGCATGTATATTTATTCCATCATTTTTTAAAAATTATAATCATTATTATTACATAAGAATAGTAAAATGTTTCTTGAATTAAACTATAATGCATTTAATAATAAACCCGGCTGTTTTGATTGCTCATTTCCCAATTAAATTATTCAATTTGCTATCACAAAATATTATTAAAGAAGGGAAATTTGCAATTTTTAAAAGCTTGATACATCTCTACATATTTAGACAGAGTAGGAAATGGAGAGTGTTTATATGGATGTATACTGATCTCACCCACAATTTATCCAAAGAAAATTTTACATTCTCGTTTGTTTAGAAATTTTTAAACAACAAACTAAGATGTAACCTTTAAGTGAATATGGAGAAGGAATGAATGAACTTCTGAGTAGAACACTTTGTAATTGATGGATTACTTGTCTCCCACTAAACATTTTGATACTAACTGCAGTAGAAAAATAAAACACTTACTGGTGTTCCCATGTTAGTGCAACCAACAGCACACTAAACCTGAGTACTATAATTCTTGGAGAAGAGGTAAAAGAGGTTCTTAGACTAAGAGAGACAAATTTTGATCTCAAATGGGAAAAAGGCACCCATAAAATTTGCACAAAACTTAATGTGTTCCTTTGAGACACTTCTATCACATATTTCATCTTCCTCTCTTTTTCATCTTTATTTGATTTTGAAACTAGCTGTGATAAGTTCTACAACTAGACTAGAAGGTAGAAAGCCAACATTTCCACCTTTCTGTTATAAGTATTAAGTCAAAAATGAGTGACCTGTTGTTTATCAGTTTCAACTGCAGTTGGACTGAAGAAAAACACAAAGGTCTATTAATGTTTTGCTATTCTGGGAACATGAGCTGATACAGGGAATGCTGAATCATTTTCCAATTTCCTTTTTCTCTTCTTTGTAATGTTTGTTTTCCACAAATAATTGTTGAGAATTTCTGCAAACAAAGAAAAATGAGAAATTCCAGATACATTACAAAACCCTTTTTAGGAGAAAAGGATTGTTTTTCAGCTTTGTTCTTTTTTAGACTTTTGGAACTATGATTCTTATGTTTTATTGCTTTTCACTTTGCAAGTGTATCTTTTGTGTTAATAGAGGCATTGCAGATTCTGAAAAGGATTAAGGGCAAAAATAATTATTTGTTATTTTTGCTACTTTGGGGTTTTTTTATGACCTTTTCAAGAGGCAAGAAGAATTTTGCCCTCTAAAAACTTGTTTGTGTGAATTTTTTTATTACAGGTCATTTTGGAAAAAGTAAATGATGAACTTTCCCTAAGACTATATGGCATTTAATACAAAACCAAACGTGATGGTTAGTAATTAGTTGATATTCTGTATATGAGTGATTGTTTCTCACTTTAGAATATTATAGGTGTAGAAGAGTGAATCAGGCATAAATAAAGGGGAGGTGTAAAGCAAAGTGACAGAAAATTACAACATAGATAATTTATTATAAGGTCAGTTATTTGTTAACTGGAATGAAATATGCAGCCCCACACAAGGCAAAAGGCCACATCTAAATGGCAAAAAGACATCTTACCTAACCTAATAATAACACCCAAGGCCATTCAGAGTGATTGCATTGGCCTGATTCATTTTGCCATTGAATTATGTATTGGAAGAGCTTTGCAATATTTTAATTAATTGATGAGAATGTGGTTTCCTTACCCATATTTTAGCATTAGATGACCAATTGCTGTCTTCCAGTTAATTAGTCAATGAATCTTTCCACAGCTTTTGTTTCTCAATGCTAGCAATTTCCTACTGTAAGATGTGACTCAATGTAAAGAATTTTACAACGTTTGTTATATTTGTATTTCAGCTGTTAATCTGATGAAAATATCCAGTAAATAATTCACTACTTTATGTAAAAATCAAGTGAGATTTGAAATGAAGGAGAAAAGAAAGATACAGGGATAAAGTTTCATTAAATTTTAATACTTACTCTGGGATTTTTGCTTATAACTGGAATCAGTCAAACATCATGACATATGGATTATTTAGGAAAGCTATATCTCTGTGATAAAGTGAGCAGTAGTTCTTTCTCACTTTCCTCAATAAATTCTGAATTTCAGGAACCTTTGACTAAGTCTTTATTTTGTACTAAGCCACGCAAATACTGGTAAAATGATTTTGAAAATGGTTTATTGTGGTTGTTTGACAAGATACAGTGGCCTTAAATAAGAAAGTTATACAGTTATATACATCTGAAAAAGCTAAAAAGACATTTACCTTTACAATGCAGGCAAGCACAAAACTTGATGCAGTGATTCAACACTGTACAGGCAGGTGTTTAAAACATGGAGAGTATGTGAGAACTGATTTTTTATGCACTAAAAATATTACACAAAATATTATAGGATTTTTATTTTTGTAAAAAGAAACCCAGATGGAAGGCCATAAACATTTTTTCCACAAAGGAAGAAAAAGCTATCACATTATTGGAAGAAGAAAACAATCTGTTTTATTTAGGCATCCACTCTTTTCTCTCATCTTGGAAGGTTAGTCAACAATAAATTTCAGTTCTATTTCTTACCATGATTGTCACAGCTTTCTGAAACATAGATAACATATTTCCTCCTTCCAGCTAGGTCAGCTATTTGCTATTTTTCCAGACAGTGTCTTTGGCATGTAGGAAAGGTTACAAACATGCTGTACCATGGTTGGTACACTAAAACTTTCAATCACTTTTTCCTAGTTTCCTTAAATACTTTTTCTAACTCTGGCTAGAGTGTTAGTGTTTCAGGGTGTCTTTCCTCCTGGTCTGTTAACATACTCTGTAGAGGGCCATTGCCCCACGAAATCATCAACAACTAATTTACTCATTATTTTCTCAGTAGTTTATTAATTTAAAAATGTCTCCTGAATCAGTATGGACAAAAAATATATTTTTCCTTTGCAAACAAATTGCACACTACTGCCTATAAATAATCTAATTTCTCAAAAATTATGTTTTCTGGTTATACTCAAAAAAAATTAGCTGCCAAGCAGACAGTAGAAGTGGCACTGAAATAATTATCATAGTAAATCTATTGCCATCTGTCTTTATTACAGTAACATATAGAACTATCTGGTGATGTGCCAATTTCTTTCTGAGGTTGTTCCAGCTTTCTTCTTTGTTCAAATTATCCACAAATTTTGTTTTGAATGTATATGTAAGTACTTAATATTTACTTACCTATGACTGATATTGCTGGACAAACATGCCTTGTTACTCATAGATTAAATATTTTTCTACATTACTTGGGCACAGAGGAAGAAAGCATTTTTCCATACCTTGTTAGGTAGAGGTGACACATATGCTTCAGCTGTTACTGTCTTGATGATTCATTTGTTCCAAAGGTTAATACAGTTTCTGAATGTCATTGACTCTATAGCATGCATGAATTTATGATAAAATTACAGGACAATATATTATGCCTTTCCATTTTTCACTTTATGCAGAATTTAGAGATAACACAGATTAACTGCTTAGGATACTAATTAATAGATGGTATTACATTATACAAATTAATGGAAATTTTTTTCTTGGAACTAATTTTCATTGAAAAAAAAATATTGATCAAATATCATGAAAGTGTGTCAGAGGACAACTTTATGAAGACCCTGCCCTGAAGTGAGTCTCATAAAACAAATTTTTTTAAAAAAGCCCTAAACTTCACAAGCTCTCTTGCAATTAGCTGAACAGCAGACTAAAATTTTTTTCTCCTTCACTGACTACTAAATTTATAGTATTCATCCATTTTTACTTATGCCAGCCTTTTCTCTACATTTCTGTAAGTAAAAAAAACCAATCAATTCTACCCATCTCCTACCTTCCTGTCCTCTGACTTTATTTCGCTTGTATTATTCTTAGTACTCAGTCCAAGCAATACCAAATAAATCAGAGAAAGGGGATTATTACAGTATTATTCCAAGTGCTCTTATTTAATTTTTTTCTGCTTCCCATCTTCTTGCTTTATTTGATTGTCCCAAGAATGTATAGCATCCTGTTACATGTTCAAAATTCTATTAAAACAATTTAAAAATTAAAGGAAATATATCCAAAAATGCAGGGAAAACCTATATGTCTTCGGGGTAGAAATCAGAGTACGTGATATTATGCCACCAAATACAAAAAACTCTTTATGAGACAAGGACTTAAGACATTATCATTACTCAAGCAATTAAGATTTTGAGGAAAGAACTAAGTGTGATATCTACTTGATTCTCTTTTGAGAGATGACAAATTTGAATCATCCTTTAGGACATTCCCTTTGCTCTTGATCATGGATGCAACACTGAGTGTTTCTTATATTTCAACATATTTGTTCTACTGAATTATTACATTCTTTTCACACGGTGACAATAAGCTAACAGGAATCCTGTCTGTGGCTAGACTCTAAAACTCATGTTTCAATATAGAGAATGATATATCTTAGCCATTTCTAATAATACAAGTGCAAGATTTCTTCAATAAAGATACCTATGTGGGCAATATATTTGTTTTAGGAATGAAACAGAATTCAAGATCCCTGTGTTTAGTAAATTGGCATACATAAGCAATCATAGCAGTTTACAGAACTACTGTAATCTCCTGCACACAGATGACTTAAAAAAGATCACCTCGGTTGAGTTTATTATATGAAGTGGTCAACTGAATAAAGAAACTGTCAAGAATTCTACTGCTTTCCTTCAGTCAATAAGAATGGTTGATTGATATTAGTATGATTTTGCAAAAAATCCTGTTTGATTTATTTTTAGTTTGCTGTTATATCATGATGGGAGCTGATTATTACAGTAAGTAGTAATTTTGCTTCCCATCATGCTTTAGCATTAATCTTATGATTACATGCTTGGTTTCAATTATTAACCACAAAGGAAACCAACAATATATAATTTATGGTAATGGACATCAGTTTGGGTTTCAGGTGTGTTTTGCATTTGATAACATTACTGTGACAGAAATTAAAAATATATCCTCTTTGGTCAAGTATTCAAATCCATGGAATTACTATATTTGTCCTAAAAAATTTAATGTCTGCTACTACAATTGAACAAATACACCAGGAAAACCATTATTACTTTTCATCAGTATATTAGGAAAGCTATTGACCAATAAGAAGAGTAAAGTCTCATTTTGAAACTTTTAATGCATGCAAAACAAGAATATTCCAAATCATGTTGGTGAGCTGTTAAATACTCTGCTGCTGACTTTTACTTGTCTGAGTAAGACAAAAAGAAATTCCAGGGCACTGAAATATAAATGTGTAGAATAATGATCTTCAGTGACAAGTCTACTAGACGTTGGTGAGTGGAATATAAAAGACACTAAGCAAGACTGAAAAAGAAGTCACTTTAAGAGACACGAAAAAATGTGAGGGTTTGTAGGATCATTGTGTTCATACTTCTCTTACCCCAGTTCACAGAATATGAAAATTTGCATCACAGAATGAATGAAGTAACTTGAACACAATAATGAATATGCTAACTGTATTGGATCATTATAGGTGTAGGAAGGTTATGCCCATTTGAAACCTATTGAATAAAACATTGTACAGAAGTTACTAATCAAAATATTCTAATAGTATAACACCTTCTATTTTTAGTTTATTTAAGTGCAGATGGATCATGTATGCTCTGATTATACTTAGTGATAGCAGCACAATTTCAGTGTGACCCTGACCTTGTTGAACACACGAGTTCTCCACAACCAAAACCATCTAGATACAAGATAGGTGACATAAGGACATAAACATTACTCAAGACTTGATCATCTCTGCTGAAAAATGTCACTAGCAGAGGAACGAAAAAAAAATTTTAAAAAATCCAACATAACATTTGTTATGGCTGGAGAAAGGAAGAATTTTAAAGTCAATGAGGTTTAGGTGAAACAGGTGAAACTTATCTCCAGAGAAGCTATAAGAAGATACCCCTATGAAGTCTAGGAAAACACACCCTAAGATACCCCATTATCTGGTTTAGCACTGGAGCCAGACCTGGTGATTTTTCTTTCTTTCTCTCTTTCTCTCATTTTTCCTCTCTTTCTCTCTTTTTTCCTCTCTTTCTCTCTCCCTTTCTAATTTCCTTCTCTCTCTCACCTTTCACCCTGCCCATTATTCAAAACTCACTACCATGGGGTGCTCATGCTAGAAGACAAGGACTAACTAATATAAATTTCCATGCAATAATAAAAGTCTTTAAGCTTCTTTTGTAGACCCTTTGACTTTTTTCATTATTTTTCAAACATCTCAATTTTTTTCAAGCATCTGAATCTCGAGTGTTCCCTTCCTCTTGTGTGCAGTCTGTATTAATAGAAGCTTTGAAGCTTTTTTTCTTCTCTCCTACCACTTCTGTAACACATAGCCTAAAGTTTCTTTCTCTCCTTTAAAACTGATTTGTATGTTTTTGTTTTGTTTTGCCTCTGTCAATCACTGTCATTCATTATCCTGGTAGTACAAAAGTGAACACAGTTGCCCTGTTGAGATTTCATTATTGTTGCTAGTGTTTAAATGTCACTTCATAGAACATCATTAAATGCTTTGAAAACAACAAAAATATAACCTCAACCCAAAATACTGTATCACCTGAAAGAATTAAATGGAAAAGCTAGTCAGTTTTCTCTGTATAGTGTCAACAGGTCATGATGGCTAACAGCTTCACTCGTGAAGGTTCAACAGTATGGATGTGAAGAGAGAATTGGAGTATAGCAACATTTAGGAGGATGGTAATGCAGATGAGTAAGAAAATAAATCAGGCGCCATCTCATCACTTTTACTTACTAGTTAACCAGTGGCAGAGAAATGCAAAAGATAATTTTATTAGAGGGGAAAAACAAAGAACAAGTTGCTAGTTTTATGGGAATAAGATAGCAAGCAGAACACTTTTCAGTCGCTGACATAATTTATTGTAGTGCTTGCAGGTGTTGGAAAAGTTGCACAATTACTTGAAGTATACATATCAAATTATACTTTTAAGTTATTATGAAGAGAAACTCCAATGCACATTTTCATCAGTTTTACTCAGTATTGTGCAGTGTGTAGGCCACTTGTTTCCATTTAAAAGAGAACAAGAACCTTTTCTCCCTTGTTTATGAAGACAAGAAAAGACAAGAACAACATTATTCTATGGAAAAACCCCACAGGTTTCACTCCTCTGTTCCTTCCATCCCCAACAGAAAGTAGAAAGACTCTGTAATAAAGAGTGGAGGGCAAGATCATAGCTCTTAGCAATGTCAGTGGTTCGTTATTGCTTTGCATTTAAGTCCCAGTACCATCTAATTAGCTTGCTTTGTGATTTACTGACCTAGCTTCATTTGGCATTTTGCATCACAGAGACATAGAGGCGCCAGTGCTATTCTGCAACTGGGGCTAGCAGCCTGCCATCTACACAGGCTTTATTACAGAGTAAGGCAGAACCTTCCATGCATCAGAGGACATTATTAGAGAGGGTTGGTTATTTGAAAGCCATCTCCATTGTAACAGATGTTATCGTCCCTGAAGGAAAAAAAAACCAAAACCAAAAAAAACCCGAAAGATAGAATTAAGAAACTAAATCAGACAGTATTGCAGATGGGGAAGCTAAGTTAATACATTGTCCATACACTCTCCTGGTTGATAGGTTACAGCCTAGACTGTCCCATTTGCTTAAATGATGGAATCATAACAGTGAAAATCATAACAGTGAGCTATAAATCCATGGAAGTTCCCACATGAAAAAGAGCAGTGTAAGGAAATATGTAAGAAGGATATAAACAATGAAGTAATCAGCAACTACACTTTTTGTTTCTCTCATTTACATAAGTTGTAGTCTCATCTTAGCAAAATCAATCATCACAGAGTCAGGGAATCAGTTATGTTGGAAGGGGATCTTGATCAGCATCTACTTCAAACTCTCTGCTGTGGCAAGGTGCACCTTCAACTAGATCAGGCTGCTCAGAGCCCCATCCAACCTGCCCTTAAACACTTCCAGGGATGAGGAAGCCACAAATTCTCTGGGCAATCTGTTCCCGTGTCTCACTATCCTCATTGCAAAGAATTTTTTCCTAATACTTAAACATATTCTCCTTCAGTTTGAACTCATTCTCTTTGTCCTGTAATTACATGCTCTTGCAAACAGTCTTTCTCCATCTTGCTGTTAGTTCCCTGCATGTACTGGAAGACTGCAATTAGGTCACACCAATGCCTTGTCTTTAACAGTCCTACAATCCAATTCTCTCAACCTTTCCTAATAGGAAATGTGCTCCATCCATCTTTCTGCACACACAAACGCAGCCTTTCATTTTGCCTAGACAAAATATGTCTTCCAAGTATCTTCAGAAGGGCTTATTTAAAAATATTAAATGTGCAATAATATGAACAAAGATATAGATAAATAGTACATAAATCAATAAACGTTGATATTCAAGCTGTATATGACCCCTTGTCATGGTATAGGAATGATATTATCCTATTTAGTGTTTCCACTGAAACCACTCCAAACCATGCATCCCTCTGTCACTCTCCCCTGTCCTTCCCCTGGCATCAAGACAGAGAGGACAATTGAAGGCACAAAAAGGAAAGGTCATAGGTTAAGATAAGAACAATGAACGGGAAAGAGCAGTAAGATAAGAAAATGAACAGTAACAAAAACAATATTAATCACAGAGTGTACAAGAAAAAAAACTCTGTTGCTTACCCTGTGGAAATATCCAACAATACCCTACCACTCCCTCTGCCACCCTTCTCAACCAGGAAGTGAGTCCTCCCTCTGTCCCTAGAAAATTATGACAGGTATACAGAATAACCTCTATGTCCTGGCCATGCCCCTCCTGGCTAGTACAAAAATTAACTCTAGAACTGTAACACACCTTAAACCAAAGTTCCAGGTAAGGTGTTCTGAAGGTGGTACTTCTCTGTAACAGGTCTTTAATCCTATAATATAAGATATAGGAATCTGCAAAAACAAAAAAGAGAAAGTAAGCTGGGCCACAATGCGATAGTTATGAAGACTGTGATAAGCCAAGATTACAGACTGCTGGGGGTAAAATTTTGACCCTATTGAAGTCAGTGAAAAAGCTCCCATCCTGCAGACTAAGGATGTCCCTCTAGCTGTTTAACCATTACAGTGTTTTGTAGTCATCATCACATCAGTGATTAATCATTTCCAAAAAAATTCGTTTCTAAGCTATACTAACTTTGGGTGATGTGATCTGTAGAATTTAAGGGATTTTGTTTTAATTAAAGTGTAAACTGTATAAGAAAAAATGCAGTGAGTGGCATGTTTGTTTGCAATTTTTTGAAACCTATAAGAACAGAAAAAATAAACATGCACCGAAGGAAAGAGAAGATTCATTGTTATCCTGTATTACAACCTTCTGAGAGAAAAAATAAATAAACCTGTTTCCCTCCTCTCTTATAATATTATGATAATTTTCCATCCATCCCTTTTCACTAATATTGGTATCAGATGTCCTGATCTCCAGTTCGAACTGGGAGCCTCATCTACGGGGCTGTAAGACCTCAATTGCAGCATATGGCCCCAGATTTCTCTGTTCTGGAATGTAACTGAGAGGAGTTTTTCTACATCCTGGCCTTCCTTGAATCTGGGGCCATGTCCCATTTGAGAACATGTACAGACCTTCTTCCCATTGAAATTAAGACATTAGAAAAATGTCTGGCTTGTAATCAAGGGCTGGCCAATGTCAGCTTGATAGAGGGTCATCAAATGGCTCAGAGATACTCTATTCAAGCAAGGCACTGTCATTTTTGTTTTGTTACATAGAAAATAAACTGTTTATATGAACTGCCATGCTGGTAAATGGTAACCCTAGAAATTTTTATTCTTAAGCCATTCTCCTAACGAAATTAGTACTATTTCTCTTTCCGTATCCTCTCACTTGCAAAAACCTTTATTATAATAAGGCAGTTCAGAGCAAATTGTGTAAAGGAATAGAGATCTGAAAAAGATCATATTTCAATGAATTTTTGAGAAAAAATATTAGGAGATGGGTAAGGATAGAGAATCTAGTAATGTCTTCCCTAAGGGACAGCTGGGAATTGACCATTGGTGCTCTTGGCTTGCCAGACACAACAGCTGTAGCTCTTAACCAGATGTGAATGGCTTTCATTTGCCCAATTAGTAGCAGAAACAAAAGAAACTCGGGATAGTGTTTGAAGGCTTATGAGACCTCATATGAAAAGAAACTGGACTATTGTAATGCATGCCAGAGACATGAAATTGAAAGGAAAGCATTTTGGGTTTGGTGCATCTAAAGAAGCCAGAGGAGATCACAATAAGTTTTCTTTCAAATGAACTGACAAGTAGTGAAATAAAAATCTTTACAGAGATAGGACACAGATCCTCAAGGAAAACAGTTTCATTGGTCATTATGACAAAGCTGCTTTGAATGAGAGTAGCTACCAGACCTTGCTTGTTTATGTACTGTACAAGGCAAACAAAAAGGATACATTTCCTTCAACAAGATTGCACATGTCTAATGGTTTGAAATGGAATATTAGCAGAATATTTGCAAATTTTTCCTACAGCTGTTTTGCAGCAAATTTTATTGATAGATCTACAAGTGATTATATCAACTGATATTTTGTCTCAATTATGTGATTGGGCACTGACCACTTAGCCCTTATGGCAGAAAAGAGAAAGCCATGGTTTAGTGTTTGTGCATCTTCATTCCATGGAATTTTTTAGCAGTGATTCTTTTTAGTGTGATCAGTTATCTCAGTTATTACCTGATAGCTCACTTTATCAGTGGGATTCTAATGAAGGGTCTGTTACTGATGCTTTAGAGTGACTCTAATAGGTTACAAACTAATGTGAAGATGACAGTGTACGAATAAGACATGAAAAAAGTGAAGACAATGTTTACAAATAGTGGTAGCGAGGCAAAATTAATCTTTAATTATCAATTTCAAATGGAAATGCTAAATGGCTGATTGTTAAACAGTACTGAAACATTCAAGTAATTTTATCTGTAGACTAATAAAATCCAATTTTTAGAAAATTGTATTGATTTTATGATGAAAAAACCACTTAGTGTGTTGTACAATTTATATGAAAGTAAAATCATGCTTAAATTGGAAATCTATTAGATGCTGGTTGTAAAAAATCCAGCTTTTTTTTTATTACTGCTGTTACTATTTATGCTAGCTAGAAACTGAATTCAGAAATATATTGTATACACATTTTTTTAATTTTCCTGTCTACAGGAGGAACTATGCCTGCTGAAACTGTTAACTTATGATGATATTTAATAATTTTTCTATTTCATAAACCAATAGTTTTCAGACTTCATAAAAAGTGAGCCTCTTTGTCCTTTTACAATGAAAGGTTTAGTGGAAACATATGCATATCGAAATGTAGCACCTATCTCCTTTCTACTACAGAATATATTAAGGCATTTTCACATTGTTCACAAGATGTTCAGAAGATATATATTTTTTCTAGTACAGACTATTTAACTCCTAGGGATAATCTCCTGTGAGGCTTTTCTATGAGCTTTTTAACTCAGACTGACGACATTTTATGCACATTTAAATCTTTTAATTACCAGATGTCATTGTATTCAACATAATGGTAAATTTATATCAGGTAGTTTAAAATCTAATGCAAAGGTAAGAGTTGTTTCAATATATATAAAAATATCTAGCTTTAAGGAGAAAGATCATGTTAATTTCAAGGCAACTTGAAGACCAATTTGGAAAAAAAATATGCTAACAATACATTTATTCTTAAAACAATTTTAAACAGAAGACCACAAAAGAGCAAAGAATGTACAAATATGCAGAGAAATTAATACAAACATAAAGTAAAATATTCAGGATAGTATACCAATTCTTGTAGAAATTTGTTTCTATGAATAAATTAAAAGGAATGCTTAAGTAATCTTCATGCCTCTCTTATGTGTATATAAGAATGTAAACAAATCTGAAACGAGTAGGAGGCACGTTGAACTAAACTGAAGCACAGTGGGAAATTAAATGGAGGATGTTTAAAGCAGATGAAAATAAAACAGGTGAGGGTAGTGTAGCTTTCTAAGAAAAAATAAATTTACAGGAAAACAAACTAACATCAAATCTCAAGATATGATAAGGGTATGATCCTTCAGAGCTCATTGTACTATATTTCAAAACTCAGGTCTTCAGAAATACAGTACTTCATAGTAAATATAGTGTAATCCCCCTGAAATATACTAAGAATGGAGCAATCCTTTTATCAGGTTGAGAGTCTAGTGGGAGGACAAGATTATCTACTAGATGTTGTCCCTGCAAAGGGCCAGAGTTGTCTAAAGGGATATGAATATCCCAGGTACAAACTGACTTTCAGCATTTGTAAATGACTTCCCCAGCTCTCTTCTCAAATGCAGGTCTTTGAAGTTTGTCTACAACAGCCTGAGATCCTTCAGAGGAGAGCAAGAAGCAAGAAAGTTATCATCCTCAGCAGTGTTTCCCTCTTGGTGTTACAGTAGCAAAAAGAATTTTAAAGGCCATGTTGATGTTGGCGGAAGAATGACAGGTTATTCCCTGTCTCTGTTAGCAGTATTCCACACAGATACCTCTAAGACAAGTCAGTGTTAAAGGGGCTGGTCTTAAGGATGAAGTGTTATAACAGTGCCATTTTTCTCCTAGACCAGGGATCAGTTTATCTTTCTCATTTAGCAGCTATAGAGGCATTTAATATTAGAAGCATGACTGGATCAATGGTCTTATGCTCTGCACTATGAATTATTGCCTGGAAGCGCCATATGCATACTAACTAATCCAGATGTGTGGACGTCTCAGAAGAAAGCAAAATAATTTATCTTACTCTAAAAATCCTACAGAGAAGCCTGCTTAGAGCTTGATCACAAGCTTATGGAAGTCAAATGTAAAACCTTTCTACTGTGTGTAGAGTAAAATGTATTAGGTGCTTTTGTAGGCAGAGAAATAGAAATTCCTTGTTATCTAAAGAAGAGGATCGTTATGCAGCAACATGAATATAATCAGCAGCTGCAGGGTCTTTAAAAGAAAACCCAGAAAGGAACATACTTGAGGACTAACACAGAAATGAGTGCAAACTGAAAAGGAAGCTCAACCAAAGCCCAGATGTCACTGAACCCTCAGGGCAGCTGGGCAATCAAGATATTTGCTCAAAATGGCTCCCCCCAGAAACACTTTATGTGTAGGTGAAGATGACTCTCAGGAAAGGTTTTGCCTACTGTTGACAAATCTATGTGTAATTTATGAGTAGTCCCAGAGTTTTTCACTGAAAAGAGCCTTGTTACACAAGCAAAGTGACCATACAATATTGGTGTCCAAGGATACTACTGAAATCTGAACACAGTTAAGAGTCCAGGGAATTTATGGAAGCTGCCTAGGAAAAACAGATAGACAGGGTAATAAATAACTCCCCTGCAATAAGTATTTCTTTTTAATTTAAGGTCTGAAATGCAAAATAAATAAATAAATAAATAAATAAATTTTCTTTAAAGAAAATATGGTGGGTTTAATATATATTGCTTCATATATAAAAAAACAGCTTAAGGAATTTGAGGCTATAGAAATAGTTTATAATAAAAATATATTTATTCTCAAATATTTATATTTTATTTTAAAGACTATTAAAAATTAGCAGCATAGGGATAAAACCTTGTCTGATTTCCTTAATTCAAATTTCAGTGATGTTCTCAGGATGTCTCCAGGTGGGTACTTTGGCATAAATACAAGTTCTGGAACAGGGGAACAAAGTCTTGGTATAAGCTTCAATGATTATCATATTGGTAATATATAGTCATGTTATATAAACCAGTAAAACATTCTAATTATGAAGTTATTCTAATTTGCGTACGGGAAACATCTAGTCTTCAATCATGCTATTCTATTAAAAGTTAAGCTGTCTGATGTATGACTAAGCTAGTCTATTGACCTCTGTCTGGCTCATTTCTCATTTGTGACTCTTCTAACATGTCCCAGTTACTTAACCGTAACTAAAGTCAATCTGTTCTTAGATTTTCTATCATTTTTATTATGCTTTGCTATGCTGCTATTTGTATTGATGTAAAGTTATTTTTAAGGTTACCTTACACTAGGTACTATGCTGAGACCTACCAGATGAACTGTAGCTATATGATAGATCTTTAGGGTATCAGGGATTGTAGTCCCTCTAAGGATAGCAGCTGAACACAAGAAGCAAGAGGAAAAGAGTATTCCTTCATGTTCTGAAACTTTACCATTCCTGATTGTTGCATGAAAGGGAGGTTTCCTTGAACCCTTTTTGTTTTATCAATCTGTCAACACCCCAGGAAAGCTGACACCCGTATGCCCAACCAGTCTGTCACCATCCCATTATTGGGACTCCACAGATCAGTCTGCTGTTTTGGAGTGCAGTTCAACCAACTTGTTCTGGGACATGTGCCAGCAGCATATCAGAGTCAAATCCTTTAAAGAAGGGCCCCCTCCTGGATCTCTTCAATTTTAGTTGAGTATGTCATCTGCTGCTGCTGAGTGCTGTCACCCTTGAAACACTCAGACTAAATAGTTAAGGGAATAACATGCTTTATTAATAAACACTCTCATAACAGAAAATTGTGAAAGGTTAAGGTTTAAAGACTGCCAATCATTAAATCTGACTGCAAAAATATAATTGAAATAATATATAGACAAGCTCTAATCACCAATGAAATCTAGCTCAAGACAATCATTCAGCACATATAGAGTATGGTTTTTAGTTAATGGGCATCACTATGGGGGAGAAGACAAGTCCATTAACCTGATAAGTCCATTAACCTGATGCCTTAAGATTTTAGCTTTTATATTTTTCAGATCCTATACTACATTACTCTATAACTCTGAACTCCATTGACTGCCCAAAGTGTATCTTTTGAAGGTCTTTAATCAATGTCCACTTTATCCTCTTAACTCTGTCTAGCCTTCAGTTCTAGGTAGACATTCTAAGGCATCACAACGAATCCCAGAAGTTACAATGGAGTCTTGCCCAAATTTTCCCATCCCTAACTAATTTTTGTACTATTTCTTTACATTTAAATGAAGCTTGAGTGACTTTAGCCATACATATTTTTATTACTGATTGGTGTAAAATTCTCTTGCTCCTCTCTTCAAGATATAGTTGGTAAAATATATAGCTCTTAGTCAGAGAGGGGTGGCCATACCTTGGAGATTGATAACTTTGGATTGGAGGTGTTTCTTAGTATTATAATCAGAAAATAGTGAACCAAATTCATCAATAATTGCAGGCTTGGCAGCAAGACATTTTCTCCTATCTCCCTTTGCTGGCAGGTTTATCTGTGAAGTTTATCAGCTACAGGATTTCAGTGAATTCCCATCCCTGCAAAGATTTCAACATAGCCTGGCCACAGTATGTTCACTCTGCTCTACCCTCCATTTAGCCCCACTTAACATGTTCAAGGTTGAAGGCTGTGTGTGGGCAATCATTGTGAAAAAGATTCTGTGCGTGCCAACTGTGTTCCATCCAGGAAGCAGCAACTACATTTCACTTTGTAGTTTCTGTACTGTTATAATCTCTGCTATAATGTGAATTAAGCTTCCCAATTTTCTCCAGTTTTACTGCCAGTCATCTTCCCCGTACACTGTTGCAGTCTTGCAGCAAAAGATGTACCAACAATGCTGAAAGATACCACATTCCCTAGCATTTGGCTGAAGATATAGGATAAATGCATCAAGTATTCACTTGATCAAGGATCAAGTATTCACAAGCAATCATGGAGAAAAAAATACTCTAATTGTTGAAGAGATAAGAATGGCTGCAAAGTTGACAGGACAAATATTTCTCTAGTGAACAAGGAGCTACAAGGCCACTGTCCAGAATTAGGATCCTAAAACCAAATTTCTTTTTAATTGTAGAGGCAGCACATATTTTTTACAAAAAGCACTCCAGCACATTGCCAGGCAAAGGAAATCAGCCTCTTCAAAATTTTGGCAAGAGTAGTTTCCTTTAGCTATTAGTTTGTTAGCCAAATACTGAGATTCCTCTTCTAATGACTTACAATCCAAGGGAAATTTCATCACCTCCCTTTTCTTCTTCACAGTCACTACTTCTTCCCTGGATGCAGCTGTGTGATCAAAGAAAGCCTCACAAAAGGTGATGTTATTCTCCACAGACACTGCTGGGTGCAAGGCCCCTGGTCACACTGGCTCACAGTAAAGTAACTGCCAGTCCCAAACTCAGAACATAAATCTTATTTAAACACTATGGGAAAAGCTTGGCTCTGGGCAGCTCAGAAGCTAAATGCTGGGGTGTTGGCTGAAATCACAGTATCACCTCCCACATGAAAGGACAAGAACAGCCTGCACTATACTCCCACTCAACACTAGCTCCAGAAATGATGCCAGAAGAAAACCAATTATCAGAGACACATGCTGGTTAAAGGCAGTGAACTGCAAGGCATAAGACTGCAGATGAGGCTGTGAGGGAAATGTAATCATCACTTACGTATTTATAAAACCTAACTCAGTGATTTTGTTCAATATATCCTGATCACTGAGTAGCATAGCAAAAAAAAATCTGTCACAACCAAAAGGTGCAGTGCTGCAGTACAATGTACATGAAACCATTGCCTGCAACAGCATTGCTTAGTGTTAACAATAAGAGTCTTGGCTGTAATGTTGTAAATCCAATCCTACTGATGCCTTGTAATATATCAAGTTCAAGCAGCATAACAAAATTTTAAAACCACAAAAACAAAACAACAAGCAAACAAACAAAAAAAAGCCAAAACAAAACAATAACAACAGGAAAAAATCACAACAAAAAGCCAAAACAACCAGCATTTTTTCAACCTAGAGAAAGGCACTCTTTATTACCAAACAATGGCAGGGTTTAGCTACTTGGTGCGTGGGTTAATGGAGAAAGGGCAAGTGTATACCACATCCAATAGGTGAGAACACTATCAGTTATCAGTCTTGATCAAAGAAGAGCACACTTCCAGCACTGTAGTGATAACGCAGTGAATGCAGCTGCTTTAGCAGCTAAGTGTCAGCATTCACCATGCATATGTCATAACAATTATTAGGGCTCAGGGACAAAGTTAAACAGTAAATATCAAGCACAACATTAAGAGATACATAGTAATTCAGGGTTAAAACACAGGCAATGGATTAATGAACTTTTATTTCTTTCTATCACTTCTTCCATAATGTCCAGTTGCCAAAAGTGTGATCCCTCTCAAGTAGTAGCGGGAAAACCATGGTCCTGCAAAGCCCTCCCCTGTCTGCTTCTTTTCCTAAGTCTGCATCCAGTGCTGCTCTGTCAGTTAGCTTATGGGTGAGTTCCTACACATGGTCCAATTTTTCCTTTGGGGAAAAAATTAAAAACCACACCACCATCACTCTCCCCAACACTTAGAACATTTTGTCATGAGTTGATGAAAGAGGAAGTTTCCATAATTATAAAGCTGAATGCAGGAGTATTCTCTCATTTCACTAAGCACAATATATCAACAGGGCATAGAAGCATGAGAATCCAGCCAGCATAATTGGTAGCACCAGTAAAATCGAACTCCAGTGCTATCACATGGTAGCAAAGTGGATATCCTTCAAGATTCTCCCATGCAAACAGGGATTTCAAGTTTTTAAAAAACTCCTGAGAGAGGATTTTGATGCTACTTATTTTCCATTCTGTGGATGAAATATCACAAGTGTGTTACCACATGCTCCAACCACATCTTCTGGCAGCTGTGTTGGCAAATTTTTAAAGACATGGAAAAAAACATCTTTCTCCAAATTACATGCTGTGGGAAGTAATATCAGGGCAGCATGTGAAATATGAAGCACAGAAATGAAGCCATCCACATTAGTGTTCAGTGTCAAATCCTTAAAGGTATGCTGTGTGTCTCACAGCAGAAATAAAATACATCTTGTGTCCCCAGGAGGATGGAATCCAAATTATAAATGAGTTACTGGACTAAAAGAATAAAAAATAAGCATTTTTTAAGAGTAAAGCATACAAGATGTCTGTATGTCTGTGACAATTTTTATATATGTGTATAAATATTTTTTTTTTTAAATTCACTTAACGGCTGCCTCTCCACCTCTCTCATTTGTTTTATTTTTTTGCTTATTTCCTGTAAACCTTATTTCCTGTAAACATTCTGCAGAAATGAGTTTTCAGAATTTATTTATATAATCCATTATATTATCCATTTAGGTTGATATATAAATCCATTTTGTTGATATATAAATATATATAAGCTATGTGCATATGCCTTTGTGCTGGTTTTAACCTTAGTTGGTATTGGAAAAGAAGGAAGTAAAACATCCCCGGAAATGGTTCTTCTGAGAGAGAGGCTTGGGAGTTTCAGAGATAGCCAGTGACTGTCCAGTTCTGAGAACTGACAGCTTTATAAGCCATTCAGAGTCGGGTTCNATAGAGAAAGATTGTTGTAAAAGTGATAACTGATTTTAAAAATCCCAGATTTCGTTTTTTGTGTTGTCAAGTGGAAAAGAGATAAGTGAGTGAGGGAGGGAAGTGTTCTCGAGGTTTCATTTGGACTTTTCCTTGTTATTTCCTTTTTAGTTTGTTTTGTTAATAAATTTCCCTTATAGTCTTAAGTTTAAGCCTGCGTTTTCCTTTCCTCAAAAATCATATCTCACAACAGAACATGAGTGGGCTAGTGAGTTTTGGCTAGCTCTAAACCCACAACATTTTTTGGTGCGTTGGCCGGGAAATTTCAAATTGGCAATTTTAAAACCACAATACTTAATTGGTGTTTCTACCCGGTTCCAACTGAACCTGCCACAGCCTTTTTTGAGCTTACATATAATACAAAGTTAAAATATAGAATAACCTTAGTTTAGAGCAAATTATTAGATATGAAAATATATAGAAAAGTAGGGACATGCAAGTATTTCAGTATCTGATTTATTTAGAGATAGGTATATTAATAGCCATGAATATTTAGTATTCAAACTCTGAATAGACAGACCAGGGGAAGAAAGCAGCTATAGGTAAAGCTAATTAGAATAAACCTTTAGATTATCCTGGAAAGAGTGATAGAACTGGGCAGGAAAAAATAGGTCTTGGGCGAAATGAGAAGTGTTTGGAGACTAAACCTATGTATTCACTAAAATTACATAACTATCTGTGCCTAAAGTGTGCCTCTATTAATATTTTAAATTAAGACATTTTATTTGTTTCAATAAAGAAAGCATCTTTCCCCTATTTATTCTGGAAATTTCTAGAAGTGAAATTAAAGGCCTTTCATCAATATTATATGGTGTTTTTCTATAATTAAAACTGTAAAGAATAATTATATGACAGCTTTGGTTATAGACAAAAATAGAGTGAGATATTAATAGATGACGTGCAGAAATAGACTATATGCCTGGTCATTACCAGTCAGGGGAAAAAAACCTTAATATCAACCGGTCATTTAGAAATTCTATTGAAAACATTTTTTATACTGTTGTGAGCAAAAGACTCAAAAACCGAAAGGAGCAAAAGTGCCTTCATTTGCCTGTTTCCAACAGTGAAGGCAAGCTGCAATATAAAAAAACCTTGTTACCAGCTGCATGGAAATGCTGTGTCATCCTGGATTCAGACATCCTTGATTATACTAGTTAGGCGCTGAAAACTCATTGGATTTCAATAGCAACTGACAAAATCAAGTAACATCACCTGCTCCTTCAGCTCTAGCAATTTCAGCGTGCTCTCAACTGAACTTAGAACTTCAGTTTAATCTCCTTTGTTATTTAGAGTGATCAGAAAGCAGGTATATATTTGCAACTATGGGTCACTTAAATGTAAGGATAGACTTCACTCATCCTTTTGGTCTGATGGGGGAAAGAATAGTGTAGGCAAATAGAAGGCAAATTGAGAAGTCCTATGCTTTATGTTGGGTAAATCAAGTTGGCTTCTTAATTAGAAAGGAACAGAAAGAAGAGTCTTTCTAAATTCTGAAGTAGGAACCTGCCTACTGTTGCTAAGATTTTAATTGCCAATGACTGGTACTTTCTACTGATCCCATTACCTGATTAATGGTTATTATTATTTGTTACTTGCAAAGAGCCTGAGGTGCTGAAGGTACTTCAAAGAGAAAATAAATGATGTGGTCCCTTCCCCAAGGAGCCTACAGTCTTGCAATATGAAAGATGGCACAATAAGTAGGAGCAATAAAGAGCAGTGGCAATAGTGAGAATAATTAGATGGTTACTTAGGTTCATTTAATACACAACTTGATGGCACTGCTGTTTGCTTGATTTGTTTCTGCTCTTTTGAGTGGACAGGAGTATATGTATATAAGAGCATAGCAGAAATAAAACAGATTAGGAGAAGCAAGGTCTTTTAACTCTCTGTGTGTGCATTGTGTGCATGAATATGTGTGTATGTCTGTGTGTGTAGAGGGTGAGGGGGGCAGGAAAACAGAAATGAGATTAGATTGTAGAAGCTACAAAGAGAGAGAAAACAGGTGAGATATATTGTGATTCCTTCTTCTTAAATATCAACCAATGCAAAACCAGCATAGAATGAAGACTGAAAAAGAAGGTGAAGAAGTAACAAAATGGAGATAATTGTCTTCTCAAGATATCTTCAATTAGTGTTCACATTACACTGCCAAATGAATTCAACAGAAAGTCAGGATGGAGTCTTGCCTCTGATCTGGAAAAGAGGCTTTTGGATGAGATGAAACATAGGTATAACATCCATTAGGGTATTTAAGGCTGGTTAAGATGCAAGTAGCAGTTTCTTTCAAGAACAACAGTGAAGGAGCACTAGAATTCATAACCTGCTTACAGTTCTTTCCTTTCTTTGTGAAACTTCAGCATGTTATTGGTAGCTATAGGACAGGTAGCTTGTTCAGCAGGACACTGTATCTATTCCATTATACTTACTGATTTTCAAGTGAATTTCTTTCTTGAAGTTTTAGTTGGTTTCGGCTTCTTGCCTCCTATAGAAATAAATTTCATATTGTATACTTGTGTTGAAAAAAAATTTTTATTTTTAGACACTGCTGATGTAGTAAGCTTAGTAGTAGCTGTAGTAAGCTTCTCTCAGGCTCAGCTCTGGTGCTCCAACTAGGTACCATAGAACCACAGAACAATAAAGTTTGGAAAAGAGCCCTATTATCACAGAGTACAAGCACAAACCAGCACCAGAATGTTCACCACTAAATCATATCCCCAAATGCCACATCCACACACCTTTTGAATACTTCTATCTAGTGCTATTTGAAATGACTCCACTTATTCCACATAGCTGCTGCTCCACATCTTGTGTCAGATGTCCTAGAATTTCTTAAATTGCACTGCTTTTGTGTGTGGGTTAGGAGTGGCACATCTAAAGGCTTTAGCCTTAAAAGCTCTAGAAGATCCATTCACTGTACTGATTTAATCTCTATAGATCTCCATGGCAACTTACAGCTTATGCACAGATATTTACATATAAACACCTAAATATACGTGTTCTGAACTTGAAGTATACCTTGCAAGGTCCCTTTACTGTCTAAATTTAGGTCTTCAAAGTATGGCACAAGATCTCTCTTTGAATAGCTTGCTCTTAAAAGGCAAATTTCAGTAAAGCAAATTTTAACCTGCTGTACCCGTTCTCAGTATTACTAATTATTGTGTATAATTTATGTTTGTAATTAAATTACAGTATGAAATAAAAAGCTATTAAAACATAACTTGAAAATCCTACTTATTAGAGAGCATGTTCAATATTTACTAATTAGTATTTTAACTTAGGGCAAAAAAAATAATTAAACAATTCACGTGAAAATAATTTTTCATTATAAAAGATAGTAATCATGTTTTTTAATTAGGGATGGGACTGAATCATAAAGCTTCACTTCCGCTTTTCTTTTAGAATGTGAATGCTCCCAAAATCTGATAACATTTTAGGCAATATCTAGTTTGTAGCCAATTTTGTACCATTTTCTTTACTTAAGACCATTCTTCTTGAGGCACTAGTGTTTGCAAAAGTATTTTTACACATTTTCTCTGCAGGCACTAATTTCTTCTTGCTGAAATATGTCACAAAACAATAGTTGCTTTTGTACAATATCAGAGGCTTTAACAGGAGAGGATTTCTTGGATTATCCAGTGTATATACTATAATCCATTTAATAAACTGAAAAAGTTTCACATATTAATTTTTACTGATCTATTCTTCTGGTCATGGATATCGTGTTCAGAGTATTTACCATAAAATCTCATCTGTGTATTTGATAACCTCAATATTGCTCTGTTTCTACCACCTTATCCAATACATCCTAAGTTTTTGCCATTTTCATTGTCGCATCTGATGGCATGTTGTAGTCAACTAAGGCAGTATTCTTTTGACTGCAAGAAGACTGGATTTCTAATTTTTTTTAAAAAGCTTAGTTAGAAGTTTGTTTTTCCTTCACAGAGGGAAGAAAGACTCAGGGTGCAATCCATTTCATCCCAAGTCAGATGCCTAAAACTGGTTAAAGTCCTCATTTCCTAAAAGTGCCTATTTCTCTTCGCTGACTGCAAAAGGAGCTTGGGATGATCAGTTCTGGTATAAATGTCTAAAAAGGGCCACCCAAGAGCTGAACTAAATTTCACTCTGTACTAGGAGATGGGTAGTCTTTTCTCCTCTTCTTGTTTTCAATTTAAAATCTCATAATTTGTAAGTGAAATCCAATTTTCAGATAATTTTGAGTTCATGCTCCTAAATTTAATCTGATTTACTCCTTGAGATTACTCTCATTTTTCTGGTGCATTTAATTAGTCCTTTGTTTTCACAGTGGTTTCTCAGCTTAGAGTTGTCAAGTGATTCAATGAAAAGTAAAAGAAAAAAATAATAAACCTCCTGAATGTAAAAGTATTAAATAATATCTGTCTTCCTTGTGTCAACAGTTCCAAAGTAGCCTCATTTAATTTTGATAGTTTCCTCTCTGTCATTATACATGGATAAAAACATCTCAAAGAGTTCTTTACATAATCAATTGTCCTAGTACAAATCTTCATTCCTCACATAGGCTGATAATTTCCATCTGGTACTGTTTCTACTGAAGTCCGGATACATGAATCCTAATACAATTCTCTTGTCTGGAAAATAATTTATCAAAAAGAATGAGTTATCTTATTCTATTGCTTTAACATGTTTCAACAAACTTTAGCAAATCCATGCTGCATTCAATATCACTTTTAGTTTGTTGGGTTTTTTGGTTTTTTTTTCAAAAACTATAAAAACATAAAATTGGTAAGAACCTTAACAGGCTAACATGAAACTAGGCAATATAATGAGTTTTATAATCAGAGATACATCTTTTTTCTTTAATTTTCCAAATAGATGAGCTTATTCCAATTGGAGCTTAATGTTGTTCTTACCTGGTATTTTCATCTAGAAACAGAGTATCATTATTTTTTTGGTTTTAAAGAACAAAGGAAATAATGTTACAGTCTTTCTTACTTCTTCGTGTTATTATTCTATCAGCTTTGATATTTTTCTTATCTTTGTATTATTTTTCACCATGCATTAGTTCATGGACTTGTCTCTGTCATCACTACATGGTTTATATTTTACTTCCATGACAATACACCTGCTGAAAACTTAAGCAATCTAATCCTTTCAACTTTGTAGCAGCTTTCTTTGTAGCCTTTTATAATTTCACAACATCTGGATTTCAGAACATACACATATGAGCAATGTGGTCAACTCTACAGGTTGTCCATTTGTTTCAAAATCAATTGAAATCTTTCCTCTTCAGTCATGTATATGAAATTCCTAACAGATCCGAATTTAGTGTCACATGCTCCCTCACTTATTCTTCAGGATTTATCCACCTCTTTAATAGTACTTGCTAATTTTAGCTCTATTTTATTCAGTAAAATAACGTAGTCTTGAAATCAACCTATTGCATAATCAAATGCTGTTCTGACTTTGATCGGCAAAGAGTAGCCACAAATTTTTCCACCACCCAGGATTTTACTGACAAGATACAGTTTGAAGTCTGGGTTCAGATCAGAAGAATCCACATCTCATTCCTTGTTAGCTGACACTATGATTGCTGACAGAGACTCCTTTGATGTGTCAGTAGTTAACTCTCATACTTTTGGACTGCTTTCAGTATTATTTCAAATTATTTCCTGTAATCTCCATACTCCTTATCCACCAACAAGCATTGCTTAGTTTTTTGCTTTCATTAGATTATAAGCGATAAAAAAGAAATTACTTAGCACAAACCCAGTCTTATATACATTAGGGTTTCTAGAGCAGAAAATATTTCTTAAAATTTTATCATTGTCCCATTTGGCTGACTGCTGTATTAATATAACATCATTGGGTGTCATTAATCTACCGTACTTTAGGAATTTGCAACATGTCAAAACACCACTGCAGGTGAGGCATATGCAGAGTTCAATAGTCCTGTACCAGATACCTGGCTCTCTTATCTAACATTGCTGTAGATTGCATGAACCTTTTCCTGAGGAATCCACACTTTGACTAGTATCCATACTGAGAAACCAGCTCATAACAAACGTCCCTGGAAGAGGCTGCAATGTGTTCTTCAAACACAATCCAGATGAGGCTAACGTCTGTATCACTCCTTGACTACTCTCATACTTTTGGATGGGCTGTTGCCACCTGGATTGTGAGGTGGATGTTCACATGCAAAGAGAGTTTGACAAAGATTTTACCTCTGACTGAGAAAAACAGATATCAGGAAAGAATTGAGTGAAAGGCCAGAACTGGGACAGAATTATATATCCTGTGCACAGAACCTGGCATCTTATCTCCAAATTTGATTTGCAGAGTAAGACAATCACTCCATATGGCCCATATTGTCATGGCATATGTGAGACATGCACTGTGGTATATTTAGGAAATTCTGAAGGATGTACTTATATGACCTACACCATCAGGTGATATTCAAGTCCTTAGAAAAATATATGCCAATGCCAACTTCTAGTGACCTGGTATCCGGGCAAGATGATAAACTAACAAAAGTATTTGCCAAGGATGTTGATGAATCTCATGGAAATCCTCAAGGCTAAGAACTATATGATAGTAATGAAGAAATACCGCCATACTACTGAGCAATGACCCAGCTTGGGGGATCACACTTATCTCCAGAGAAACACCAAGAGTGAGTACAGGACAAAGGATATCACAAAGCTGGTACATTGCCTACTCTGACACTCTCATGTCAGACCTCCTTGAATAGAGTCAGATACAAATATGAATTTCATCTATGTGGCATCTTGTCTATGTCCTCTTGAAATTATTCCTGTTGTTTCTAATAAGATTCAATTGTAAGCCCTGAATGAGTATCAACAGAAGTCTGGTAAATGTGGAGACAAGCAAGAGAAACCGAAGAGAATAATTTAGCTTCTGAAAAGGCTTGGATGATCACCTCAGGACAGATTTGTATTCATTTTTTTCTGCACTAAGAAAAAATAATCTTAAGTCCACTAAAGTAAATAGAGCAACATTTTGAAAAGTTTGAACTCTTCTGACCTTAGTTTAATATTTTGTAATTTTATCTAGTGTAGCTCTAAAGCTTGGACTTTATCTAACATAATTCCATTTAGATGCATAAAAATATTTAAAAATCACAAGAAATCTGATCAATAGCAGGAAACATGCAATTAGTCTGGCCAATATAGTTTTTCGTATTTTTGAAATGTAGAGAAATGTTCTGATGTGTTTAGTTGGCCAAGATCTAGAGTAGTTTGTAATAGGTGTCTCATATCATTGTCATTCTCCAATTCTATCATTCTCACATTATTTAAGTAAAATCCAGATGTGCAGGTTATTAGAGGTTTAGAGTTCTAACTGTTATCACCAATTAAAAGTTATTTGCCTCAAATCAAAAGACAATTTGTGAGATTTTGTTCCTGCAATATTTCTTAACTTTCCTCTATCCCACTGAGGCTGGCTTTGTACAATCAGTGACTTCAACATGATCAGTTAAAAAATTCCAACTACACTCTGTGGCATTTTAGTTAATTTCTCTATTAGGGAATTTTTTTTCCAGTCCCTAATGAAGGGTTGACATTCAGTTATGATGTGACTACCTGTACCAGGAGAATTATTAATGAACATTTCATAAGAGTTGCTTGGTATAATTTTGTTGATGTTTAATTAGTCCAAAGTTAAATGATAAAATGAAGTTTGGAAGTTGAAGACTCTTCCTGAATTTGTAAAATTTCTACATAATCTATAATGATAATTAAAATGTTTTTTCCTATATGTATGTTTTTATGTCTGACAACCTAAGCCCTGTAGAACCTACAATGGTTTTAGCACCTAAATGCTTCTTTCCTCCTAGAAAATCTTCCTTGTTGATGCTCATGCTATGCATTGTTTACAAATTAACAGCAAATAGCACTTTCATCTGGTGTTCAATACTTCTGCAACATAATGGCTGCATGCTAATAGCAGGCTGTGGTTGTCAACGGCAACAACACAGCCACTGCATTGAAAAGCAAGTACCATTTAGTGAGAGCAGACATACAGATAGTTCCCAGTTTGCTGGACTCTGCCGTAAATTTTAATATGGCAAGACCTGAATAAACAATATCTCGTCTGTTGAATGCCATAAGCAGACAGTAGTCAAACAGATCACATGTAAAACTGAAATGTCGGGGGCTTTGCTACTTGGAACTAAGCAGAGGGCTGAGGAGAGGTCATCAGGACAGTTTGTCTCAGAATTAGCTACCACAGCCCTGAGACAAGCACCTGAAATCCTCGAGGCAGTAAGAGAAAAAAGAGGGTCATTCAGTTAATATTCACAAGCAAAAAAGCAAACAAATGAAAAAACCCTTGTCAAATCACCATTTTTTTCCGGTTTTCTGAAGTCCATATAATTTCAGTCATTTCTCCTTTGCTAGGAAACCATAGCAACTTTAAACTCAGGTTTTGTTCTACAATGCAAATGCACAATTGGATTTAAAGTGCTGGGATTGAGTGTTGCTTAATGAAGTAAGAAAATATTTCAGTCTAGAGCCGATTGTAAGTTCAGCTCATTTTGTCATACACTGCTATAACTAAGTTACTCATTTATTTGGTTTAATCTATGTTTGCAAGGAAATTAACTCCACTTGGGATTCACCCATAAAGGTCAAAGGAGCTGACTGACATCATTGCAAGACTACTCTCAGTCATTTTTGAAAGGCTGTGGTGATTGGGTGAGATTCCTAAGGACTGTGAGAAAGAAAATGTCATTCTGATTTTCTTTAAGAGGATGAAGGAAGATCCGGGTCACCACAAGCCAGTCACCTTCACCTAAATCCTTGGGTATGATAGAGCAAATAACCCTGGAAAACCTTTCTAGACACACAAGGGTCATGACAGTGATTGGAAACAATAAACATGGGTTTACAAATGGGCAACCATGCCTGAGCAGCCTGATAATACACCATGATACAATTACTAGCTTGGTGGATGTATGCAGGCATACTGTAACGCAAGGCAGTGCAGATGGGCTGTCCTGCCCCAGGCTTCTGGAGCTCTGGGATAGGACGGCATGGGCCAGCCAAGGCACAGGAGGTTCTGGAATGGGTAGGAACAACACAGGAGTACCCAGGGTGGAGGCCTCATTGAACAGTTCAGAAGGATTGTTTCTGCCCTGACTCCTGAATGCTGCCTGGCAAGGGAAACTGCGCTGGGGAAAGACCAGGAAGGAGGCTTGGGGCTGCTGCGTTCCCTCCCAGATCCAATGAGGCCCTGGCTGCAGGATGAGGACATCCGAATGGATGCCCAGACCTTGGGGGAACTATGCCTGGGCTGTGCAGTGTGGAGAGCTCAGGAAGGGCCTCTGAGGCTCCCATGGGAAGGGTGAGGTGTGAACCTGGTGAGGTGCAGGAAGAGCTGCCATTCCTGGCCCCAGGGTGCTGTACACTGCAACACTGCAAAGGCCAAAGGGACAGAAAGGTAGGGAAACAAAAGGCTTGGTGCAATGGTACAGATCACAGAATCATCTGAGCTGGAAGGGACCTGGAAGGAACCAGTCTCCACTAGCCATTGGAAGGTTCTGCAAGGCTCTCTGCAGTTTTGGCAGTTGCCATAGCAGTTGCTACTATAGTCAAAGGCTGCACTTCCAGCCTGGCACCTGAGGTCTGGCTCTTAAGGTAGCTAAACCTCACCCTTTTATTCCATTCCTCTAGCCCACACCAGCTGCACTGGCTAGTCCAGGGTTTGGCCCCAAACCAGGGACCTGAGGAGGTGATGTGGCTGTACCTGGCCCAGTACCGGCAGCCGAAGAAAATGCCAAACAGGGAATAATGCAAAGCTTCCAAATCCTGGAGGCACTTGCTTGGAGGAGCACTTCCCATAGTGGGAATAACCACAGCTGAGCCAGACTAGCTGTGATGACGAGGCTGGGGTCTTATTGACTAAAAGTCAACTTTGTGGAAATGACTTATGGGGCCTAGTAAAATCAAAATACTAGATATAGCAGTAATGTACTTTAGATAATAAAACCAATCTAATTGTGTGATCCTTGCCATCTAATATTCCCGTCAAAAACCTGTTCTGTCGTGTAAAGGAGGGCACAATTCACCAGACCCATTGTGACAATGTTCTACAGACCAATCTGTGTGAGTTGAACAGGTTGGTGTAGTGTCTGTACTGGTTTCAGCTTGGAAAAAGTTCATTTCTTCTCAGTTCTGTTACAGTGATGTGTTTTTCATTTGGAATGAGAATGGTGTTGATATGCTAATGTTTTTGCTTTTTGCTGTGTTGTGTTTATCTTAAGTCAAGGACATTTTTCCATTGTCTCATGCTCTGACAGTAAGGGCAGATACAAAAGAAACTGGGAGGGAGCACCGCTGGAACAGGTGACCTGAACTGACCAAAGGGATATTCCACACCACAGAATATCCTGCTCAGTATGTAGACGGGGGAGTTACCCAAAAGGGCAGCCTATCTGCATGCAGGAAAGGGGCTGTGACATTGGTCAGCAGGTGGTGAGCAATTCCATTCTGCATCACTTCAGTTTCCCTTTTTATTGACATTTATCAGGATTACTGTATTTTATTTAATTTTAAACCATTAATCTGTTCTTATCTTAACATATAATTTTTACTTTGATTCTCCTCCCCTTTCCCCTGGGGTAGGGGAGGAGAGAGTGAGGGGTTGAGAAAGCAGCTGTGTGGTGATTAATTTTCAGCTGATTTAAAACCATGATAGTGTCACAGAGGTTTCAGTGGTTTAGTGGCCCACTAGTTTACAACTTATAGGGAATTGCTTTTAGGTCCAAGTCTATCAGCCAGGGGGAAAATAAACAAAAGGTCTACCCAGATGGATTACAAGTGTTCCAGAGACCACAATAAAGCTATACTAAGATTACATTTATAGGATTGTTACAGAATATACTTACAAATGTATTATATTTTGTGTATGTTACCCAAGAAAATTTTCATTCAAACACCATTTCTGGTCTCGGTTATTGCAGAAAATTCAGTCTAGGTAAGCATATATAACTTTTGAAATATACCTTGTCTTTCAAAGAATAGACATTTTTTTCAGAATTGAAGATACTCTATATCCAAATTGGTACATTTTTGGTATTTCTGAAAATAACTTTTGACTTTTGAACATCAAATATGATTTCAGGTGTTTATTTTTGAAATTTGTGATTTCATAAACTATAGTCCCATTTTACTTTACTTTCTATGAAAGATCAGATCAGATGGGTTTTTACCACCTGGCATTCCAGTAATATGAAAGTCGATTTGTCCGTTTAAGCATGTCAGGATTAATGGAGATCAAGATAGGATGACTCTGCTCTATATTAGTTTTATAAGCATTTAAAAAGAAACTGCAGCAATGTGAAAACCTTGACTGCAGGTGATAATGCTATAAACCTTTGTACATTTTGCAGTAGTGGTGCCAAAGCTAATTCTCACATTTATTCAGAGGCATAAGATTTGGCATAGGAATCAAATTTTACAGTTTAATTGACTAAAAAGAAAGTGTGAATTTCTGTAAGAAAGAAAATTAAAATCTCAATAACAAGATGAAAAGCTGGAGAATATTTTTTCTTCAAATGTAACTTAAAGATGATGTTTATGTTACTTCTCTATACACAGATAAAAAAGTAATGAAGTTGCATCTGTACACTCATGGCAGACATTTAGAAATGTGATTCTTGTGAACTTTGTGAGCGCAGATCAGCTGACTATTCAATAAAGATGATGCATAACATTAATTCTACTTCTTTAGAAAATAAATGGTTACCATACTTTACACAACTTTCACAGATTTATTTCCATTACTTTTTGCTAATTTCCATTATTAAAAACTGTTCCTTCTTTATAACTGTAACAAAACTACTTATCTATATTATATGCAGGACCACTTACCACTTTGTAAAGACCTGTTTCCCTCTCAAAAGGATGTCCAGGATCCATGTCCAGGAAATAACACAAAACTTGTTAATCTTTTCATATCTAAGGCATATTTTGAGATAATTTTTTCTCATAGAGGATCATGGCCCAAAATGTCATTCTTAATCAGTATATAGAGAAAAAATATAAATATTTACATATATAAAACTATATATAAATTCAAGTATATACAAATTCTGCAAAATTTCTAATTTTTTAGCCACTTCACTAAAAGACTTCTTCACTGTCACTTTGTGGAAAAGAAAAAAAAATCAGTAATTTATTTAAATAATTGTTCCACTATCTGATTTTTCTATTTGGTTCTTACAAGAGATGTCTGAATTTTCATAGTGAAGAGGACAGTAAAATTCCCAGAATAAAGAGCCCTCAGTCCATCCCTCTACTATTAGTTTGATGCCAGGGCCAAGCAGAGATGAGGAGAGACTGGATGGAAGTTGCAAGTTGCCAGAAAAGCACCTGAAGAGAAGCACAAAGGAATTCCAGCCACTCCAGCCAGCAGGGAGAGGCCCAGCTTGCCTCTAGGCAAACATCATGGGCAGTAAAGATGAGGAATTAGAGGCATGTGCATGCCTATAGGGTTGTGATCTTATTGACATCACAGAGATATGGTGGAAATAATCCCTGTGACTAGATTGTTGGAATGAAAGGATACAGGCTCTTTAGGAAAGACAGACAGGAAAGACAAAGTGAGGGTGATACCTCCAAATAAATTGAATCACCAGCAATATCTTGTTGAACTTAATTGCTGCCCTTTGCAATCAGATTTTGACAAAAATTCTCCTATTTCAAAGCACCTTTAAAAGAACAGAGGTGTCCTAATATAATGTCAGTCAATAATCAAAGTTTCAATTTAAACTTTTTGAATATTAGTTTTTTCTAACGTATCACATTCCTTAATGAAATTAGAATTCAATGTACTATGGATGGATGCAGATTATTAGCCTCATCATTCCCTGGGTCATGGAATATCAAAACACTCATCATTAGAGGCAATTTTGAAATATATCTGTAGGTTTACAAAGGATATGCTTCTAGTGGACAGGCAATAATAAATTGGATTAATTAATGGTTTTTTTATTTTTTTAAATCTGATTCATTGAGCGTATGCATTTGTATATCATTTCTATATAATGGTCCATTTAAAAAAATATTTTGTTTTCTATCTATCATCATCATGATTCAACCAGTTTGCGGTTAATGGATATTATTCTAGTAAGAAAAAAACCAAAACTTGAATACTCCCACACGAACACAACCCAGCATTTTCAAGATTGATTGCAGAATTACTAAGATTAGCTAGTTGACACTATAACCTTGAAAAGGAGGCACAATGAATATTTAAAAAAAATGTAATGTCAAACCAATAGACTTTTCTCTCAGGATGCAAGAGCAACAATATAATGACTAATTAGAGGGTTTGCCCTTGACTGAATCTTTGCTTGAGTGTTTACTTGGAGTACTGTTGCATTTGAGTAATACAATTTTTTGAATTAATTTCTTGAGGTATCTAACAATAAGTTAGAAAAGGAAGAAATGGACTATTCAATACAGTCTATAATTAATCTTTAGTGCTCATGTTTTGACTGCGCTCATTAAACATCATTGAGTTTGTGTGTGTCATCTTGAAAAATCAGGTAGCATAAAGTAGGCACTCAAAAAGTGATTGTTATGTTGTGAATCACTTCATACAGACAGACCATGAATGCATTTAAGATCATTATTAGAACAATGCTTTTAACATTAAACTAGTAAGGCTCTGGAACTGATTTTTGACTAGACTGTTGACAGCAAGGAACCTAAAAATATCATGAGTTTAAAAGACCACTACTTGCTGTGCTACAAGGGGTGGCACATCCTATGTACTCAGGAACAATTTTGCTGTATGATTTAATGGCACTCCCAGTTCAGTTTGTTATTTATATATACACCCTTCTAAATATCTAAGAAAGTATTAGTCTTTGCAATTGACTTTATATGACTCCCCTTTGGTGCAGGGGAGTTCAGGAGTGGCTTCTGTGAAAACAAGTTGCCACCACGTCTTACAGACCTAGTGAGGGCCAGACCCAAAACAGACCTACTGACAGCCAAAGCTGACCCCCTCAGTGGTGGAGGAAAAAGAGACATGTAACAGAAGATATGAGGACTGAGAATATGTGACAGAAGCAACCCTGCAGAACCAAGACCAGTGAAGAAGGCAGGGAATGAGGTACTTCAGGCACTGGAGAAGAGGTCCATCTGCAATGTATGTAGGACCCCTTGTCAGAGCAGGCGGATGTGCCCTGAAAGTTGTGCCCTTATGGAGAAACCAGACCAGAATGGGCTCCTATTTCATGGTTTGACCTTTGCAGATAAATAGAAGAGGTTGAGTTTGAGTTTGAGAATTGGTTCCCTGATCATTCAGTGTCTCACTGGGAGTTTACTGTTCACCTCATGTTTTGATGCCTCCCAAAGTGTTCTGTCTGAAACAAAAGCACCAAAGGGAATGTGATCAAAGTAATCATGGGAATTGTTCTGTGCTGCTTGGTTTGAAAGGAAAGTGTTGTCCCTGCACCTTTTTAAGCAATATAGACATATTGAGCAATTATTTACAGCATTGGTAGGAACTAAGATACTCCTGTACTATTTAGTCTATTCAGTTACTAAGAGGTATAAGGTTTTTTACCCTATTGATTAAAAATGAAGTTATTGATATGATACCACATGACACAATTTCTCTGTTCCTACTTTTCTATCAATAAATACAAAGTAAAAGCATTAAATAGAAAATGACAAAATTGAAGTTGTTTCCATTGGTTTGAAATGCTGGAAGCTAGGCAAGATCTGAGGTAAGGAATTTTCAAATAGCAATGCCATTTCTAAGATTTTTTTTTTTTAACAGATTGATAGTTAAGATAGTGAATATTGATTTGATCCTGATTTACAGAAAAATGTATAATGTATAATGTGAAATTAATCACTTACACAAACTTTTCATAAATGCTTTTTAATCTCTTCGTGAATGCCTCACTTAAAACTATGGCAAATAGTCATAGAATCTGTAGAGAAAAGAACAAAAAAAGCAATGTAGAGAACATTCTGTGCTTTCAGAGTTAAAGCTGGAAAATGTTGTCCATCAAATGTTTAGGTCAATCTGAACTGAATTCAATCTTTTTAGTCTTGTTGTTTGAACAACTCCCCTGAAAAATGTTCCTTACAGGTTGAAGAAAGGAAGGATATGAAAATAAATGAACGTTTAATATTTGTATCATGTCTGCTTCTTGTCATGATCCAACATCTGGTTCAAATATCATGTAAGCAAAGTGGCTCGTAGATTGTTTTAGTGTGTACTATCCTATTCTGTTAGTCTTTCTTATCCTTTCATTCTTTCAGTGAGAACAACTATTTTGTAAGCCATTGATTCTCTCTTTACAACTGGAAAGATATAATTCGTTAAGTATCCAGTTGGTTTAATTTAAGTAACTTGGATTTCTGTTAGAACACTTGACCTGAATTTTTAGTAATTGAATGTAAATCTTGATGCTGCAAGTCAAGGTGTGGCAGAGATATTATTCATATTATTGGATTAAGATTAATAGTTTTATCAGTTCTGGGATCACTTTGTGGTCATTTTTATGTACGGTGGTTTTGCCTTTTCACTCATATTTTATCACTTGATGCTTGGCAAACACTCAATTTTATATCACAGATGAAATGAGATGCTCCAGCAACTTCTGAGTTGTGGAACAGAGTTTGTACACTTCTCTTTATTTGAGTGAGTTCTTCTCTACATTTATCTCTGTCTGGATGGATAGAATTCCATATACATGTCTTCATTTTTATTTTTGTTTTGGTTTACTTTTTTAGCAAAAAGTTAGAAGCAAATTATAGGTTTTTTTAAATCCACAATAAATTTGTTTAGCCTCATTCTAGTTTTCACAAGAGGTAAGATCCACTTCTGCCTTCCTTTTTCAGTTTTAATGTCTGAAGAAAATGAGCAGTTTCTTTTAATTTAATTATCAATGTTTAGTACTGGAATTTTTGTCTTTCTTACTTCATTCCTTTACTTTCTGATCTGACTTCACCTTCAGGAAGGATAGCATCTTAAGCAAGTGAGAGGATTTTCCATTTTTTCACTACCTTTGCCAGTGCAACTTTCTAAAAGTCCTTGCATCTCTTGGATGTTTTATTTTCATTCTCCAGAGATTATAAAAACTCTGAAATTCCTATAAGTTTCATGAACAAAGTTTTTAATGCCCTGACTTCAGGTAATTTGGCAATATAAACCCACAATTTATTGAATTTCTAAGTACCTACAAAGGAATATATATGGATAATTTATCTTATGTCAAAAATGCGATCCAAAACTTCCTTACTGTTACTTCTGCTTCTGTGTTTCTCTTCTTCTGTCTGATCTCATGTTTTAAGTGTTTATTCAGAAAACTGATGTGAACCTTTGCCTTTTAAACACTTTGTCAGGGTTAAAAAACACCAGATCATTTTTTACGCCTTTTAGTTAAAAACATTCCAAGATTTTTCTACAAATCCTTTCATTTTTTTCAGTCTCTTTGGCTTAACAGATTGCTTCCTTTGCTTTCCACAGTATGCCCTTTGTCAACTGGATATTTGTTTATTCCTCACTTTAATTAAAACTGGTGAACCTTGATTACTGGCATCATTTTGGTTTATGCACCAGACTATGTCTTCACTTCTTTAACAAACCAACACCGAAATAATTTAATTCCTCATTGGTAGTGAGTGTCTGGTGCGGAGCCAGTGTAGCTATCACGTCCAGAACTTAAGCTGTTATATTTGGCATCTCCCACTTTTAATAATTTCTTCTCAGAATTCAATAACCATGCACACATCTCTACATAAGAGGCCTGCACCTGAAATGGCCATATGTTCCAGCAGTTTAATCTCTCCCTGAGCAGCCATGACAGTGAATGAAAATGTGGCCTGTGTTTTGGGCCATATGCAATGAATCAAGCCCTTGATCTGTCAGTGGCAGCAGTTCTGCTCTGGCCCACTCTACCTTCACAAGTCTCTAGTGTATCTCATCTGTTCAGTTTGACATCATATACAGTTTCTTCATCGGTGTTTATGGTGCATGTACACATCCAGAGGTGAATTTCTCCTACTTTTCCAGTTATTAAGCCTCTGGCTACAGTTTTTAAGATATTTTATATTACTTTCATGTTTTCATCTGTACTGCATCATCATTTCCAGTTGTGTTTGAATTGTCCTATAGATTTCAAAAAGCAGCAATTCATATTGAATTAGCTTCTTTCCAAAACATGTCTGAGACTAAGATGCAGCCATGGGTTGCACATCCTCTTTTTTTCTGTTTCTTCTGTTGTGGAGAATAAATGACTGTGACATGTTTCTCTAAATTTCAAACTGTACTCTTTATGTTATTACCATTATATTGTGCTGGTTGTTTATATTTTAAACTCCCTATTTTTTAACGCCAACCAAATGAATGGGAAGTGATCCCAAGTTATGAGTCCCTGAGAGACAGTTTTGCCAAGTCATGAGCAAATAATTATACAGTCTTAAGAAGATCTATGCAACTTTCTGCCTTTTACCCTTTCAAGGTTGTCATGGTTTAGGAACACTGTTCTTCAGTGTAGTACTCCAGCTAAAATCATGTGCAGCATTCTTTTCCTCACCCTCCAACTGAAGGCAAAAATGCAAATATCATGCATTGAGATAAGGAAAATGTATTGAAAACAATGAAAGCAATGAAAGAAAAAAACAAACAGTAACAACAATATTAATAACAAAATGTATGGGAAAAGGAGACTGTTTACACAGAAAGTCTCCTACAATAAGCAAATATTGGACTGCTCTGTCCACCATGCGTTTTTGACTCTTCTCCCACTCGCACTGATATGGAGCAGTACACAATTACATCCAGACCTTAGCCACAATCCCTCCCAGCTACTGCAAAAAATTAACCCTGTCCTGGCCAACATCATGACGCAATGAAATGGTATATTTTTTTTTATTTGGTTTCTCGATTAAGAAACAAAATCTCCAGAAAATGAGATAGCTTTACCCTTTTAAAAGAAATAACTTTTTAACTTCCTCATTCAAAAAATATTTTCCAACTTACTGCAACTTTATGAATGACATGAAGTGTGAATTCTACCTTTATGAAATCTATTTTTCACACACAAAATATGAATATAAAAACTGTGCATCTGAAATACATTTGTGAATGCTATCACAAGAAGTTAAATGCTATGCTATTTGACGAATTATAGTGTGATCAAAAATGAATATTTTGTACTGTACTGTAAATACTGGTGTTTGTACATGTAATTGTATTCTTCCATTATCTGGGGTATATCTTGTGCAGTTAAATTGTTATTTATCTTATGGAGCATTTTTTCCCCTGGGGTTTAATAGAAGCTTATCTTTCCAATTATGATGTTCAGCACATTCTAGCCATTCAATTTTTTAGCATGCAATATGAACTGAAAGGAAACTTCAGTCCAGCATATCTGCATCCTTATTAAATTGCTAGTGACCATTTATAGCTCTGAATAATCTGGCTTTCCAAGACTGTTAATCATTTGTCATTGATATTCATTTCTTTGTTTTATTTTTTGCGTTCAACACATCACAAGTTGAAGTCAGTTATTATCATGCTCCAAAAAAGGAAATCAGTTATGATTTGTTTTCCTAAGTCTTTCTATTAAAACTGGTTGGTAAGCCTTCACAAGGTCATCTGCAGAGCAGCAATGCCAAGGTTGTTTAAGAGCAACCCACAGTTTCACAATTTCTTTCTAAGTGCGTAACTGGAATGGCCAATTTTGATGTCCCCAAAAGAAAATAGAAGCCATAAAAAACCACAATATATGGATAGTCGTACAAAGCCACTTGGTTTGTGCATGTACAGTGGTTAACTCAGAATATAGGTTCAAGACAGATGGCACGGCTTCAGTAAGGGAAAATCCTGAGTGACCAACTTAGTGGCCTTTTATGATGGAGCAAAGACATCAGTTGATGATATAAGAGCTACAGATTTAATTTACCTGGGCTTCTGGATAGCCTTTGATTAAGAAAAACATCTTTATGGCAGAGGTGGTGAGGCACAGGAACAGGTTGTTCAGAAAAGTTGCGGATGCCCAATCCCTGTAAGTGCTCAAGGCCAGGTTTGATGGGGCTCTGAGGAGCCTGGCTGGGTAGAAGAGGTCCTTGCCCATTGCAGGGAGATTGGAACTAAATCATCTTCAAGGTCCTTTTCCAGCCCAAATTATTCTATGCTTGCATGATTACTAGCATGCAAAAATTGTTTCACTTTTATACTTCTTTAGGCTGACATCCTTAAGTGATATGCAATTGCATTTTTCTCAAAAAAATCTTAAATCTTCCAAATGTCATCATTTTAATAAAATACTTAACAACTCTTATTTTCACATTTATTTTTGGAACAGAAGCCTACATGTTTGCTGAAAGCAGAGCTTAGGATTGAAGTCCTCATTAGTCTTAGGTAAATATTTTTAAAATGCTGTTGTTTTTAGGCAAGAGTGTGTTAGAAGCTGATGAGTAAGCCTGTCATAAAATAATTTTTAAAAAGCTGTGATCATGAATACATTAGTAACAGGCTGGGGATAGTAAAATTATCATAAAGTGGAATTTATGTTTCCTTTTAAAAAGGTGTGATTCTTTAAAATGTAATTGAGTGCTTAGCTGAGCTTGCATTGTACATCATGGGTTGCTTCAATCTGAAGAATTGAGTGTTTCCTAAAGGAAGATTTTAGAACATGTCAAGACTAGGGGGGAAAAAAAAAACAGTCAACTAAACAAACCCAAACCAACCAGAAAACAAAGAGTTCATGGTGGAATTCAAAAATTATATCCTATAAATTTTAGTATTCCTCAGGCAGCCTTTATCATATAGTTTGAGCTGCATCTCTGAATCAATATCACAATATCATCTCTTTGTGATGAAAATAATATATCATGAAATATTTGGATAGCTGTACAAGATAAAAAACAGTTTGGGTGAGGATCCTAATCTATGGAAGAGACTGCTGTATTATCGCCAATTATATTTTTCCAAATAACAATATTTTCCCATACATAAATTTGTTTTTTGTGTATAAACTGGGGTTATCCTAGGGAAAATAGGTATTTTTAATAAAAATGCAATATTGTAACTAAATTCTTCCAGGATCGACAAATTATTTGAGCAGAACTTTTTCAGCTAGATCTAAACATTACTTCAAGGACAGGGGATATTACAGAAAAATATTAAGAATGTTTGTGAAATTACATTTAACAGAAATTTTATGCAAGAAATACACTAGTTTCCCAAAAACTTCAGATTTTAAGTACATAAGTGAAAAGGAGTTTTGTAACTTCTTTCCAGAAGCTGCATAAGATTAGTAGCCTTTATACCTGCCAGGGTAGGATTTTATGCAAATATAAACAGCACATTTGCCTATTTACAAATGCATATTAGGTCTTGCATTGTGCATTATAGTTAAAGTTAACCAGCATTATTTCCCTCATAAAAAAATCTCAGATTTATGAGGAAGCAAACAACTCATATACCAAATAATTTTAGATCTGAAGTGCAATCAGAGTGCTTTATGGAAATGATACTTCACAGATAAATCATTCTTAAAAAAAACAGACCAAAAAAACAAATTATATCTGACAAAAGAGAATATTTCTAATATGATTACAAACCAACCAACCAAAACCCACCCAATGCTTCCATTTAACCTAAACATATCCTGACTCCACCTGAGTTTATGGAAATAGTCACAGGACATGAATGATAACTAAGTGATAAGGACAAAAATCAGGGTCATTCTTTAGTTCATATTGCAGGGTAGCATAGTATCAGGGCTTCAGCTATGAGCACAGGAAGTTGTTAATTCTCTATATGATCCAGCAGCTCCCCAGTCAATCATTTACACAGCAGGTGCAACTATCTCGAGATTCAAGGTCTTCTACTGAATCTTCACAATTAAATATTTGACTATTACAGGAAGCTCCTGGTTGGGAATTTTAGACAGTTCCATTAGCTCCCTGTTGCACATTTTATGTTTATATTTGTGGATGAACATTCTGAGTAAAGCATCCAAGGGGATACCTAACTGATTTCTGTTGCAGAGTTGACCAAATTGCGCACAGATGTAAGTAGCCACTTTTGCAAGTGGTCAATAGAAACTGTAGAAAAGGCCATTTAGAATGTCAGTAAGATATTAAAGAGATGTTTCATATCTAACAAGATATAAACCCAGCAGAACAATAGCATTAAATGCTGCATATGTTGAGATGGTCATCAGGGAACTGAATAAAACAATGGTTTTGAAGACTTTCCCTAACTCACCAAAAAATGCCATTGCAATGACTCTTACACCATTGACTCCAACTGCTACCAGCTAATGAATGACCACCTACTTTTGGAGATTTGATTCCCTTAAAAAGCATTACCCTCTGATAAAATCATAATCCGTTAGGATTCCCCCTTTCAGCAAATTTTCTATCCTGAGTAACTCCGCAATAACCTTAAACTTCAGGGTTCAGAAACATATTTCAATCTTTATGCAGACAGAAAAAGTAATTTGAGGACAAGCTCATCTTGCATAGTTCTCATAATAAAATCATTGCTTGACCATTGGGATGCTGGTTGCAATTTTTGCGTCCTTCAGACACATTGTCTCAAGGCCTGCAAGATTTCGCAAATATAAAGTAGCAGAAACCCCATCCCTCCATGGTGGCATGTAAGGCTTGCTAGAAGTTGACATTAGCTTTGAATATTTGTCTTGCAGTTTTTGTCCATCCTGACCATATATGTCCATATTTTATCCAAGTTAATTTGTATTCTTACCTTCATTTCCAGTCTCTTTCCTTAAAGCTGTTTCTCAAAAGCCTTACTTCTTAGCTTTACCACATGTAACCTCTTATTTTGGTTTCCTGCCATCTCTTTTATCTCTACCAGAAGTTTGGCACACACTTCCTACCCACAAGCAAAGGCTTTAAGATACAAAAAATATTTCAGGTCCTCATCTCTTTCCTGAACGGCTCCCGTCTTATTTTCAAGTTTAAATAATTCATTATCCTTACTTGATTAAAAATAATATATAAAAACTTTTTGTCTTGAACTTAAGATGATATTCTGCCAGAACTACATGACTCAAGGTAATTACCCTCATTATGTGTAGCAGTTTATACGTCAGACTGCTTGGCTTATTTGCATTTAGTGAGGAGAAGAAGAAGACAAAAGAGATGGAGTCATCCCCACAATGTTTAAAATTTCACAATTGCAAGTTTTATTGGTTTGGGTTTTTTTATTTCATTAATATTATTGGAGAAGGGACTTATTATGATAAAAATCTGATGATCATTTAGTTTTCAATGCAGTAAAATTCCAAGTTAAGACAGGTAGGCAAAGTGGTGGTGGTAGTGCTGCTGCTCCTACTCTTGCCACCTGTGAGCCTGCATCTGGAGAACTGTCTTCCATACATGAATGGCACTAGGAAACTGGAATGACTCCATCCCATGGAAAGTGATCAGAATGGGTAACTGTCTGGAGTAGCTGATGCTCAAGGCTGGAAGGACTTGGTTCGGTTAGCATAGACTAGACTAGCATAGACTAGAAAGCTAAGGGTAAAATTTAATTTCTGAATTCAGCCTTCTGCACAGACAGAGGAAGATTCTTCCCAAAGGTGCATAGTGAAAGGATAAGACACAACAATCAGGAGTTGCAGTTAGGGCAGCTCCAGCTAAATACGAGAGAAGAAATATTTCTCAGTGAGAGTAACTAAGCGTGGAAACAAACTGCCCAGAGAGGCTGTCCAGTCTCGGAGCCCAGAGATTTTAGAAACCTGCTTTGACAAGGCCCTGAGCAAGATGACCTAACTATGAGTCTAGTTCTGCTTTGAACAAGTGATTGCATTACATTATTTCTAAAGGTCCTTCCCAACCAACATTATTCTGTGCTTCACTAGACAGGAACAATTCATTCTGAAAATTACAAACTGCCTAATTTTTCCTTTAGTCATGGAGTTAATTGACCATTCAAGTACAGATGGTTTCAAAAAGCAGTACATGCATCTCCAAAGAAATGAAATTATCAATTTATATTTTGGAAACAAATTAATTTAATTAGTTTATTAATGTTAAATAAATGGTGGAATGAGAGGATGGATGTAGAGGGGGAGATGTAAATAAGTTTAAGGAGAGAAGATTAATTATCCTGGAGAAAAAAAAGAATATTAACACTAAATGTAATATGTAGTAGGGAAAAAAATCTGAAAAAATATCTGGAAGGAAAGTGAGTTCTACAAGTCATTCACTGCACGAAGTGAACTTTTCAGCTTAAATTAATTATAGCATAAATAGATCAAGAACATGTTTTCCTTTTCTGTTCCTTTTTTCCTTTTTTGTTTTTTTTACATAAAGAAATAATGTAGCTTTGTCAATTTTGGATCAATGTCTTTTATTTTTGTCTAATAATGTTTAGAATAATTCTAAACAACCAGTTAACCAGATGCCTTTCCCTCAAAAATACCCCCACCCAATAATTTGTATATCCCGTTGTACTATCTAAGTATAATGGGATACAAGTTCCAGTTGCAAGGGTTTATCTTGAGAGCTAGTATCATGCTGTGCAACAGAAAGAATGTCTCAATAACTGGTGACTGAAAAGGAGAGTTATCCAGCATACCTCAAGAGAAGACCTGAAATTTGAGACCTCTGAGATACCTGAGACATGAACATACTGCTGAAATTTAAGAAGGGATTTTATACACCAGATACTGTATGCACAGCCTTTGCCAGATAAATTCCTCACCTGTGTACTATTATTGAGCTATTTGCTCCTTTGGCAAATTAATTTCAGATGACTGGAAATACCCACACACACAAGCTGTACTTTCTTTAAAGTTCAGATTAATAATGCCAGGCTATGAAGCTTAAAATAAGCTTTAACTGCTAAAAGCTATTGCAAAAATGAAGAATATGGAAATTACAGCATGTACTCAGATGTGATGATCATTTTACAAACCAGTTGATTTTGGGAGAAGAAAATTTTGTCCAAAACCAGGATCACTTCATATAGGATCACTTCATATAGGTCACATATCCACTCAGATTAAAATATGTGGTGGTTCACCAAATAACATAGAATAGAATTATCTTACTGCTTAGCTATATTTTGTCTATTTAACTACAAAGGGCTTCATATAATATGTGTACAAAAATACACAAGTATGCCATATATCACATGAAAATGTGATATATGTGCATAAATGTATCTTTGTTTTCAGTTGCTGGTGTTTTCTTTATGTTTATATTTATTTATTTTTTATTTTCTGTTTCCTGTGGAAAACAAGCATACCGACAGTTTCTGGATGGCCTGGGCCTTGTGTGAGGTTCTTGGGTGTCAACTGGAAATCCATACTGCTGAATTTGATATTTGATGCTGTGTATTACAAGAGCTTTCTGAAGTTATAAACAAAATGCAGTGGATGAGAACATAGCTTTAGTACCTGCTTTGTTGTTAAAAAATGCAACTTGATAGAACTACTTGATGGAATAACTGTTATTCCAGGGCACTTGATAGAATAACTGTATTTAAAGACAGCTGTATTGGTTACACAATATGTTTTGCAATCATCAGTAAATAACTGCTTATAATGCTCACAGGTGAAAACTTAAAAACCGGAAAAGTTAGTGTTATGTTTTCAACCTAAACAGCAAGACGGAAAATACCAGCCTGAATTATTCTAAAATGTCAAGTGTGTGACTAATGGAATAAGCTATGAAGACAACTGTTATTTATTAATATGTTGTAACACAATTAGAATAAATGTTCCGGATTTTTACTTTGCCGAGGATAAAACAATTTAGAGATCTAGGTATACACTATATAAATATAGATATAGATCCAGATATAGATTATAGATATAGGTATGGATAGATAACTCACATGGAAATAATGAAATATTTCAAGTTTTAAGGGGATAATTAAGTAGCATCTTTATATAAACAATATTAAGATAGAAAACATCAAATAAATTTCACCTTATCCTCAATTCAGGACTGGGATGAGGGGATCATAAGACATTAATTTTAATATTTGAATATGAGATTATTGAAAAAAATATTAGTGCTTTTCTAGTGTTAGAAAAGAAAAAGTGGTATGATCAAGGAACATGTTAGCATGACAAAAATTTTGAGCAAGTAATAGAAAAAGTCTGAAATTATGTTCATATTTATAGTTGTACTAGAGATTAGAAAGACAATGAATCTGACAATTCATGTGGTTTTTATAGGAAAGTGCAGTTGCTCTGATTCCATTATTAGGATTTTTCTGAGGAATTTTTCAAGGAATTTTATGTTAAAAATGTTATATGCTGATTGACAAAATGCATTTGTTTTATTTTCTACATGCTAAATGGATTTAAACGATTGTTAAGTTCTGGATAAGCCCTAGCTTATCTTCACATATTTCAACAAAATTAAAGGCTGATTAAGCCATGAAAAGTTCTGGATTAGTCTTAGAGGTTCCTTCCTCTCTCATCCATCTACAGGGGAACCTGGGTTATATGGTCTACATCCACATTCAGTGAGCAAGGCAGGCAAGTGTGAGTGTATTTGTAGAGTGAAAGCATCAGCACTGAGGACTGCCTGCCCACACTGTACACTTTAGGGGAAGGGATCACTTTTTGAAGTGCTTTATTTTCTCCACTTTTTGAAGTGTTTTATTTCCTATTATTAAACAATTCTGGAGAGAAAGCATATTGAGATAAATCAGAGATGGACGTGGTGGTTCTCCAAACCTAGATGGCTCAAATTAAAGGCTAGAAATTTTGTGATGTAAAAATTACACCTTGGTACTCCAAAATATGGGTTTAAACATTTGTATCTGGCTGGAATGTAACTGGTATCATCATTACAACAAGTTATGTTGGTTGACAACAAATGCTTGTTGATCTGGATCTCTGTGAAGAATAAGTCCTCATTTTTATTAGTTCCTGCACAAATAATAATTTGAAAAGCTAATAGAAATTACAGCTGAGATTTATAACAAGTTACTGCAGGTGGAAAAGGGCGGAAAATAAGTAAGTGCAGTAAATCAAATAAGTTTATTTTGCATATGAGTTCATTATCACAGCACACCACTTGTATGGCAATGCTGGATTGCAAATGTCTTTCTCAGACAATTAACTTTGCATCTTTTATAGTATCAATAATAAAAAGCATGCCACTGTTATATAGGATTTTCAAACACTTGTCATCTCTGAAAAGAAATGAATTAGTATGATTACATACTGACTTCACTGGAGGAAGATTGAAGAGTCAAAAATAATCTTTTCTGAAGAACAGTATCATTTTTTGAAAGACAGCTTAATATTCAGGGGTCCTGAACTCAACTAACTAAAAAATTATTATAAAAGATGAAGCTTGAAAATCCTCTAATCCTTAATGAGCATTAATCTTTTAACTACTTTAAAAAAGAGTGTTTTATACCCATGCAGAAATCCTGAAGAAGAAATTCTGTCTTGAGCATGTGCTGTTCAACATTAAAGTATCACTGGAATTATTTTCAATTAAGAAAATTTATCTGAACTTGATTAGTGAGCATTCTGACACTGCTGAAATTTGATTTCAATATACTAAACAGTTCATATACTTTTTTATATGCAAACATTGAAGATGTGTTTTTATTCATTTATCTAATATGGACGATTATTTTCATCAGAGTTGGGAAATTGGTTTTTCTTCATTTTTATGCTAGCATGAAAAGAAGAATCATGTTTTTTTCTCAATTTGGAATATTACTGCACTTTTTTTTCAGGTTTTTTCCCCACTGAGAAATAAAAAGATCTATATATATCTCATTTCTATGCACATCAGTGAAATTATTGTAAAACATGTACTCGAGAATCCTTCTTGTTCCATCAAAATTACACAAAATCTTCTTCACTTGCATGGCCAGTAGTAAAGGAAGGACAATAAAGAGCAGATATCTAACTGCTTTAGGATCAATAAGTTATGCAAATGGACCATGCCACTGTTTAAACTCCATGAAGTTTTTCTTGTAGAACAAGTAGTATTGAAGATAACATCAGAGGAACCTTTGTGACTTAGTTTTCAATATTAGGATTCCTCATGGATGCCTGAGTAAAAGAAGTAAAGTGTTATAAAGTAGGATCTAAAAAATATGTTAATATCAATATGAATAAAATATAAATAAATATATATAAAAAGTGTGTCTACTTGTGTAGATTTGTGTGTGTTTCTGTAC
>VWYI01010254.1:0-26398 GCA_013399455.1 Anthoscopus minutus | reverse complement strand
TTATTTTGTAATTTTATATAAATATTTTTAAATGTATGATTGTTTATGATAACTTTCTGAAACAAGTAATTGACAGATGTATACAGGATAACTAGAAGACTGATACTAATACCACCTCCTCTTTTCCAGTCAGCAGCTTTCAGTTCCTGTTTTTCAGATATGACTTGAATCAATAATTATAACTTCATTTTATCCTTCAGTCTTTAGAGACTGAAAGTACATTCTTGTTTGTGTAACTGCTAAAATGTATTTTATAATGGATATGGCCTTTACTAATCTTCCACTAAGCAGGATGTTTTACAAACTTGTACATATTTCACTTCTGCAGATACAACTTAGTAGTTTTGTTTCTATATTATTATGCCAGGAAGTGGTGAATGACTCACTTGCTGTGAGATGGTATGTGCATTTGAATAGAAATTGAGTTTCATTAAAATGCAGAGAAACAGCATCTGAAAATTCTGAAATTGTGTAAGTCGATGTATAACAAAAAATGGAAGATCTCTTACAGTAGTTACCCTTGTTCAACTATTCAGACTCCAAAAGGAGCTAGTGAATTGGTAAGTCATGGGTTAGTTGAAGTTGCTCTGCTGTCTAGTGATATTTTGGAAGTACCCCCTTTGCACTGTTCCGTGCCTGGTTTCTGTCCGATGTGTGCTGTTTCTGGATTGCAGTTTGTAGCTATTTAAAGATCCGCCATAATGCTGTATTATAACACAGTGATGTTTTGTAAAACTTGAGCTGGCCTGAAAAGTCAAGTGTTCTCTCCAGTTCTATACTGACTATAGAAGATGTGCCCTTTAAGTTGCTTCTCATTTTTACAGCTTGCTGCAATTTAAGGTTTATTTACTTTAAGTTCTTGAGATACATACCCTTTATAGCTAAAACTGCATGTGGTGTGATTAATTTTTCCTTCTGTATATTGCATAGCAATACTGAAGTAACAGCTCATACTGTTTCCTGTGTTTTGAGGTTTGCAGTACCTCTCTACAGGCAGGCAAACAGGGCTTTGTGAGTTTGGATTAGTCTTGTGTTTCATATGACACATGGAAACCTGTCCACCTCATCAGTCTATGTGTATTTGTACATACATGCTTAGTGTGTCTGCCTGCAATTACAGTTCAGTTCTCTGTTACTCAGCCAATGGTCATGGCAGCTGCTAGCAATATATTACTTTTTTTCCTACTGTGCTGATGTTCTGCATGGTCTATGTCATGACTCGATTTGCCTGTTTTGCAGAGCTGCTCCATGCTTCTGATGGCTTTAGTTTCTGCTATATTTTCCTGCAGATAGAATGAATCTAATGACAGAAGATGGGGCTTCTGATTCTTGTTTTCTGTGTATCTGCCAGTTCATGCTCAAACTACTAAACCAAACAGTTTTGCATGAGAAATTGGAGTTTAGAAATGGTAGAAATTGAAAAATGTGTAAAGTTCCTGTGATCAGGTTGCATGTACATTGGCTATCTCTGTTCATGTATTCAGAACCTCACTGTAACTGGACCCAGGTAAGCAGATCAGCAGCAGAAAGGGCTCTCTTCTGTAAGCATTTTACTGTGATGTCACAGCTTTTGTGTGTGAAAGGTTGAGCTTTACAGAATTCCCTCTGATGTTGGATATCTTGTCATCTCAGTAGATGTCAGAATACTACCTTTAAACACTTAAAGATGTAGACAAGTGTTAGGAATGATACATGGGGCTGCTGTGGAATTTCTGCAGTTTTGGAACTTACCAATGAAACAAGTCTTGGAATGAGTCTTGCATCCTATTAATTGTTATCCACTTCCTAATAAAGTAAAATTTCAGTACATTTTGTGGGGACTCAATTGTGTGTTTTGTCCCCTTTCTGGTATTTATGGATAATGCAGAAGCTTTCATTAGATGACGATTGCTTAATTTGGGAAGAGTGGTTCCATTTTGTTGGCATGCATTGTTCATATATTTGCTAAATGTTCATCTCAAACAAGAGTTGAATAGGAATATTTGGTATTAGATAAAAATGAAGCTGCATCTTCATGCTGGCTTGTAGGTGTGCCTGGGTTTATTGGTACACATACAAGCAAGAAAGTATTAAAAAGTCTTACCATCTGTAATGGAATTGTTCACATTGCTGCAAAATGTAGCTGTGAGATAAAACTCATTCATGTATTGAAACTGGCCACTAATTAACATTTGGTGTTTTAGTTAAGGCCATGCAATGCAAACAGGACTTTCTGTGTGTGATATGCTAACACAGTTTGCCACACATCCTGGGAATGCTGTGCTCTGAAGACTTACAGTATTTTTTTCCTTAGGGTGAATGAATCTAAACACAAAAACAGAACTAACTTTATTAAAGGTTAATATCAATTATAAATGTTTGTCTGCTACATGAACATAATACTAGGTATTGGTACCCAAATCCCCAGGTATAGGGTCTGTATTGGGCAGGAGATCAGATGGGTTTTAGTGTTAGTTCTTTGACCCAAAGTACATCAGCATTATATTCAAGAGATCTATCTGCGAAGCCTAATGCTTTTAAAAGTGGAATAATACAAGTAGGAAGTAGAATAACTAAGACTCCTAGTTTTGTCTTTGGCCTTAGTGTAAAAATTTTACTGTCAAGCTGGTCTGTAAAAATGTTTGGTTCAGAATTCAAACCAGATGGTTTTATTGTCCTGCTTTGTTCCCTCCTTGATAGTATTTCGCTTTTCAGGTTGTTATAGTGACTGTTTTGACATAATTGTAAATATTTCTTCAGGCTGGGTGCAGACTTACTTTTTTTCTTTTTTGTAAATGCAACCACAATAATGAAGTCTCGGGATTTACTTTCCTGAATTGTGTACTGTTTCCTTCTGCACTATTTTCTAGCAAAAGTTTGTAGCTTGGAGATACCGCTGTTCTTCATTGTTCCTCCTTTGCTGCCCACATCTCTGTTCTTCAGAAGTAGTCGCTACTGATATTTTTCATTAAATATCCGTAGTAAGTTATAATACACTGAGCCAATATTTTGGATTTTTTTTACCAGAGAAGTATAAGTAATCTCTGAAACTGTAGGTTTTATTAAGGTGCATAATGATATGGTGGTTAACAACTGCATACTGAAGGTATGGACTGAACAGACTGCTTCTTTCTACTTGGGTATCTTTCAAGTATGGTTTTTAATATAGTGTTAGGGCATGTGAAAATAAACTATAAATGCCTCAACCACGAGGAGAAGGGTACTGCTAACCCATAAATACATGTGAAGTAGATCTCAGGCTTCAAACACAAATGAGATGCTCAGTACAGGGGAACGTCATTTCAGCTGTTTGGTTTGGCAAAGTATGTTCTGTCTTTGTAGAATTTCATGGCTTATTTGTTATTTGCCAATTTCATTGCTTTTGTGAGTGCATGAGCCATAAACTATTCATTCCAGCTCTTGCTGAGCATGTGTAGGCTTAGTAATCAGTGATTGAAAATAGATGAATCTCCCATTTGGTGGGGTGAGAAAGGGCACGTCCAAGCGTTGCTCAGGGTCTGTGCACACCTTTAACCATGCTTTACTTGACTAACGTTCAAAACCATATAGGCTTTAAGTGATGGAGGGGAGGATGTTGGGTTCTTTGCTTTTTTTTTCCCCCTTTTTTCCTGAGAGGAGGGAGGCTTTCTGCTGTGATAGGTTTTTTTCTTCTTGTTAGACTGATTGCCTTCTAGTTAGACTGATTGCAGTTTTTATCCTAAGAACTTTATGGCTTTCCACATGGATACTTCACCTTTGTATTAGTTTCATACCACATCTTTCCAGGAATCTTCTTAAGAAGAACTTTTCTGTATTTCAGAATTTATCTAAGGCACTGGGTTTAGCATTTGTTGTACCAAAATGAAATGGTCTTATTGGTGCAATAAAATGTTGACAGTTCTGCTTTTTCATGTTGTGCTTATTAAGCTTCTATCTTCTATGTTTTGGTTAAAAGCGGTGTTAAGTAAAGGCAGGGAGATGTTACAAATGTTTGTTTTTATATGAATGTTCCTGTTCAAAGGAAAATATTTGTACTTTGTTTTTAAAACTAGGTGTCTTACACAACAGTTGCGTAGTTGTAGTGTAAAACTGTGGGTCTTTAGTTCTGTTTAAAACTTAGTATAACTACAGAGGTGAGCATAAAAAAGTTCAATGTAAAGTATAAAGTGTCCGATGAAAAAATTATATCCTCATGATGTTTTAAGTGTGTAACTGCTAATTTGGCTCTTTTCCAAACAGAACTGTTAATTTTAATGCAGCTGTGCATGTAAACACATTCATTAACAGATACAATTGTCATTTCTTCTTTGAAGACAGTTGTATTATATTTGAGTATAGGCATGTGAGGTGTTAAGTTTGTTACAAGGTTGTCACTAAGTCTCTACCTTTTATTTAATTGATCTCTGGGATGTTGGTTTCTAGTTGTAATTTGTGGACCTTGAACTTCAAAAGTGATTTTTGTGTTCTTGAGAGTAAATACTGGGGACTCCCATTCATATGACAATATGCAGAGGAAATGCTTGAACTTCTTAATATTAAGTGTAGTGAGTCAGTATAGAATTGTAGAATAAAAAAAACCAGAGCACCTTTTAACAAATGTTGTGTAAGGTGAAAAGCTTGTCTTCCTGTCCTGATTAAACTGAAGTAAGCTGGAACTTTAGAATTATTTACCTGTGTTATCTCTTCCTGTTACATCTAGATTTTGTACATGGCTGTAGATGTTGGATCTTATATTTCTGGGGACTAGGATAAGTTGTAAGTAGCAGTACTGGAGAAGTGTATGTGACATAAATATTAAAGAAAGCTTATATTGAAACATGATAAAACAGCCTTTGGATCATAGTAGAATGTAAATTAGGAACTTTGTCTTACTTCCTACTGGTGAACTCACAAACTGTTCCTTCTCATTAAAGGCTAGTAGAAACACAAATAATACAAATTACCATAAAAAGCTTTCTGTACTGGTATGTATGTATTTTAAATTGTATGTCTTCTGTGAAATTATATTAAAAACTCACCAGAAAGTCCTCCCCAAGACTGAGCAAACCCAAGGGGCCAATACAATAAACAAAACAAAACCACAATCCCTCTGGTTTTCCTTCACGACCAAAAACAAACTTTGGGCAGTTTGGCTTTCCACATTTTATACTAATCTTCTCTGCTCAGCCAGCTTTTTTTTTAGCTACTTTTTCAGCTACTTTAGTCATACTTTCTACATGTAGCTTCTTGCAATGTTGCATAATGTTAGCAGATGTGGAGCTTGTTGGTCTTAAAAGCCTTGCAGTCTTTTCAAAAGAAATTGTAGTCTTGTGTAGTGACCCTGAATGTCACCACCTGCATTCAGGAAGAATGTGTATAATAGATGTGCATTGAACAAAAGTTTGAAGATAATAAAATCAAGAATCTTGTGGTAAAACAGGTAGAAAGCTACACCAAAATCTACTTTGACTTTTGAAAGTTAAAATGAAATAATAAAAGATTGGAAAATGCCAAAGCTGTTTGCCTGTACAGCTTTGAATTTAATCCCCAAGTTTTTAAAATTTTCTTTGTTTCTTATCTTCAGGCATGTTTGAATATCTAGTTTCCTCACAGGACACTGCTGTTAGTTCTTGGGGCTTGCTTTAGTGATATATTTGAGCTATATAGGGCGGACCTGTTGTGTTTTCATAGTCTCTGCTTCAGTTATTGAAGAAGATGATGTTTGCTAAAGAAAAACAGATATGTCAGTGTTATGTATGCTACCTTAAAGAATTGCAGCTGAATGCTGCTTTTGCTAAGTAGTTGCAGGCAGTAATTAAGATGCAGTGCTGATACTTACCATCTTAATGGTAATTCAGATATTTACATTTCAGTTAAGACTAGTCCTTATTTCATGGTGCTTAAATGTGATCTGATTACCAGAATTGCTTTTGCATCTGAACCTTGTGGAAGCTGTGTTGTAAATATGAATTTTTATATGCTGACGTGTATCCTAGAAAACATGAGCTTTAGAAACTGTCATCCAGAATTAATGGGTGGTTTTGACCTCATGTGTCAGTGTATAGTGTGGTTCACTTGCTTTGTGCTTCAGGTATGAGAGCTGCGAAGAAATGCTTAAAGAAATTAGACAGTGTATTAAAATAAAGCTGTTTATTAAAACACAGGAGAAACTTACAGAATTCCTGCTGACATACCCTGAAAAGGTGGTATAATCTGTTGATACTTAGAATTGTAAAAACACTTGTGGAGGAATGAGAAGAGAACAAGCAAACCCCTGGTTTTCCTGAAAGGACAGGAAAGGACTGAATTAGGGTTGCGCTTCTGTAGTTTTGGTAATGAAAGGCTTGTACCTTGAATGTTTGTGTTAAAGTGTATCTCTTTATATGTAGTTTCTTTTGTTTTAAAGGAAGCTATAAATTGCTTCACATACAGAATTCATTTGATAATTTGTAGTTCATGGGTGAAATAACCTCTTGTTTCAGCCTTTATTGCTTGACCTCCAGCAGTAGTACACAGTAGTAGTAGGTTGCAATAGGTTACTGTTCCCTGTAGACCAGCATTGGAATCTTTGCTGGTAAGTGTTGAAAGCGTAATGGTGGCAGTTTTGTAACTTGAAGCCTGCTGAAGTCCATATGGGCTGCTCTGCCTGTAGTATTCCTGCCATTGCTCTCTGTGGGTTTTTTTTTATTGGGAAGGGAGAGGGGATGTTTGGTTTTTGTTTGTTTGACACAGTTCTTGGTTTTTTCACTCTAGTAACAGGCTTCTTGGCCACCAAGTTGTGACTTCCCTGTCAGGATTATGATTCTCTTCTTGCACTGACTGGATGTCATTTTTTTAAATTTTCTCCTCCACTTGCCTGCCAAATCCTATTTTCTCTGTGGCCCATTTATTTGAGCTGTTTCGTGCTCTAAATTCAAACTGGCTAGGAGCTTCCTTGGCTCAGGAAGAAGACTTCTCAAATTGTCGATATACCATGAAGCAGTCCAAATGTGAAACTGTTCAGATTGTAGAGTTTAAGGAGCCCAGGTGGATTTTGGGAGAAAATATGTGGATGAATACTTTAATCCCTTGAGTACATACAGACTGTTTTTTACGATGATGCTTTATAAATGAACCAAACCTTTTGTTTGGGGAGCTGAAATAACAAAACCATCAGTCCTTTAAAAGAAGCTATTCTATAACTTATTTTCAACCTCCTGCCTCTGGTAATTATATTGTAACTAGTCTAGAAGGAGCAACATATATCCCTTGATGTTTGTGAGAAAAAAAAACAAAAAAGCTGCTCTTGTCTTGTCCCCTGAAAGAATTGTGATGAGGTTAACCTACCTATTTGGCAGAAGTTATAAAATCAAGAAGATTATGGTGAGATTTTGTAGGTTGTCCTTCAGACTTCTTCTTAATTATCTGTTTAATGAGATAACGGTGAGATCAGGTGTCTTTTCCTGTCATGTGTAAACGGAAAAGATTTGGGATATCCAACTTGTTTTGCAACCTGGCTGTTTGGATCTGGAGGTGAAAAAAGTAAACTGTGTATTCAAGAACACTCCTGCAGCCACCCAGATTTTTGCTAATAACTGTGTGTTGTAATCCTGTTTTGAGGCAGCTTGTTTGAATAGCTAGGGCATAAGCTACTTTTGTTGTTGCGAGTCAAGTCATTAACTTGGGGAGGGTCAGAGGGAAGAAAGGAGTCTTAAGTTACTGTGTTCATAACTAGGATGGGTTCTTATTTGACCTAAAGTCTGTCTTGATGCAGCAGCACAAGCCAGCGAGGAGACTGTCACATTTCGCCGTGAACGCAGCACATTTAGGCGTCAGGCAGTACGACGCCGGCACAATGCAGGGAGTAACCCTACCCCTCCTACATTGCTCATCGGATCACCCCTCAGGTAGGGTATCTAAATGTTCCACCATATTTAGCATGCATGCAGCAGACCACTTCCCCACACCCACCAGTGTTGCCAGAAAAGCACTTTTTACTTCCTTCCCCACCATAACCTCCTTGAGCTGTCACTGCATGTCACTGTGGGCTTGTTGAATTGTGCATGTATATGTGGCACTATTTAAAAAATGGTCAGGATAGTCAGTCTCTAACATGTTACAGATGTTTTCAGATTGATATAAAAATTAACTAATGCTAACAAACTTAGTCTCAGTGGTTTTTTTGAAAAATTTTGGAAACTTCTACTTTCAATCAACAAGAAAAACCCAAGAAAATAACATCAGCCTCCCCATTTTGGTTTTCTTTTCTTGAAGAATGTAAGTATTAGGGACTAGTACTGTGATCACTTTTCACATTTGTAGATTGAGGGAGATAAGCAAAATGACAGAACACTATGAAGAACTAAATACATACAGAGACACCAAATTTAAAATGCACGTGAACTTTTATGAAGATTGTGGAGATTTTTCCAGCAAAAGAGAAATAACAAAGTGAATAGAATGCCCTGTATTGCTTAGTATTAAATTTAATTGTGTGGCACTTCACATGCCTTGGCAAATGTTTACAGTGTACTATGTACATGTATGGCAGGAGTCCCCCAAACTTTACTGGCCCCTTTGTTTGTAATGCTGAGCCTAGTGATTTATTACATACAGCAGCTTTGTTGGATCAGTCAGCCTGAATAGTAGAAACAGCAGCCACAATAAGTTTTTAAACTTGTGTTTTAAGTCTTTTAATTTCTTGGTTGCTTATGGTATTGGATAATCTGGTGAGGAGAGTATGGCCTGTAGAAGAAGGAACAGTCCCTTACCAGTATCAAAGTAATTTTTCTTTTGACTACATGATAAATATGTAGGAGTAATTGCATATGTTATATATTCTTAATGGTCTTCCTTCATATGTTAAACTGTTTTTGTGTTTTGGGAATATTTATATAATCTTTTGAGCTAGGAAAAGCTGTAGAAACTGAACAAATAAAAAGAAAATACCTCACCATAGAGGATGGTAGAGGAATTGCCATTTTTGTCACACCACTAAAATATTTGAGGACTATGTTTGCAAATTTTCCTTAGGCAGGGGGAGTGCAAGAATGGTACCTAGAAATCTAACAGATGAAGGATTGACTTTTGTTATATCAAGGACTGAAACTAGTTAGGTGTGTTTTTAGCGGCTAGTGCAGTATGAAGTAGTAAACATGTAAGTTCAGAGTTGGTTTTTTTTAAGCTTTTGCCTTGCTGAATGTAGGGTGTTCAAGCCAGTGATTTACTTCATAGTGAAGGATGATAAAACTTTGTGTTCTTTCAGGTCACTTTTGCTTTACCTGTTTGCCTTTACTTGCCTCTTCACTTGCCTCTGAGTTTTTGTTTACCCTTTTTTTTTTTATATAGGAGGGTAGTGCAGCTGTGTGTATTGCAGCATAAGAGGCTGTGCAGATTAATGAAAGCTCCTGAACTGTGTATTAGTTAGAAAACAATGTTTTCTTTCTTGTAGATATAAAGTGAGGAAAATAATGGACTCTGATTTAAAGTGTGGTTGACAGCTGCCTCATTTCCACATGCTAGTTCAGTCATTACGGTTCCCATAGCTTAAGCCTGACTTTAGTGAGAGACTATGAAGTAACTTCGTGAATTTTGTGAATCATGAATTTAACTTTGTGAAGTGGGAGTAACTCTTTAATCAGACAAGATGTTCAAGGGTGAAAAAGGAGATTAAATATTCTAGCCTTCTTTCCTCTAAACATATTTTTTATTTGTTCTGTTCTAAATTTTAAAAAAAACCACCCAAAACTACTCGCTGTACTTTCTCTAACATAATGACATACATTATGAAAAATACTTTATATTATAAACATATTCAGAATTGAATACTTAGTGAGGTTTATTTGCTCAAAGTACTTTTCATGATGCTAAATGACTGTCCCTTGAAGTGGAGTTAAATTGCCTTAGTCCAATCAAACACCTAAGTACTTTCATATTTGTTTGACACAAATTCCATTTGATCTATCAACTGTGGAATGTATCTGGAAAAAAAGAAAGTATTAGTGTTCTAATTTCTAGGCAAACAGTCTAGAAAACCCCTTTCCTTTACATGGGTAGCTTAATTTTAGTGTAAATTATGTTACTGGAAGAAGGAAACCCTTAAGAAAGATTTTAAATAAATCATGCCTAAGGAGCAAATGTGAAGAAAAAGACATTTTTAGCCAGTTACCATTAAGAAGTTTTCAAAATGTCACTGCAGTTGTACTGACATAACTTCTGTGTGCTGTTGGTGAGCTGCCTGAGTCTAGTTTCTGATATTGCTAATCCATGACTTCAGATATTAAATCAATAATTTCAGATATTAAACTTCTGAGAATATTAGATTTACTAATCTTTAGTTGCCTCGATGTTATGTGTTTCTTATTCTTACTGGCAAAACTTCAACTGCTAATCTTCTAACTCTGTCATAAAATTGGTTGTTGGGAGAATGTTCCCTAGGACCTGTTGAGTTAAATCTGATTTCTTGGTTAATTTCCTATCCATGATTACCATTACTTTTCCCTTCCTCTGTGAAATAGTGAATAAAAGAGACGATGGCATTATGACATTATATATGTGTCTTTGACAGTGGTAGAAAAATCAGAACTGGTCTAGTAAATTCTGCTGGTTTGATGCTAAATTAGACACAAGGTTATTTTACCTGGTAACCTAAAAAAACAAACCCAAAATTCACCATAAACCACCATCCACCTCTGCTTTTGTCCTGTCTAAATGTCAGTAGTGTTTTGGGCCCTTTAAAAGTAAGTGTTCATTGGCATCCCATGTTGTCAATGGTGTATACATGTGTGTAAGTGACTCTATGAAGCAGAGTTTTCTTATAATAATCAGGCAGAGAATAAACGTGTTTTCTGCGTATCTGTGCAGTTCGTTGGCATGGATATTTTGTGGGATTTTTTAATTGTGACAGATGTGGATAAGTATTCAAAGGGCAGCTGTGTAATAACCTCTTGAGATGTACCTGCTGTTTATGGGAAAGCAGTATTGCTTAGCATTGGTTTGGTGTTGCTTAAGGAAAATAGTGAAGGTTGACAGATCTGTGAACTTCCCTAGGGCCTTTGTTGCTGCATAGCTTGCTGAAAACGGTGTACTGCAGCAAAACACCAAATTTAAATTAAAGATTAAAATGTTAGAACACAATAAATGAGTTTCAGTTCTTTCCTTCCTGAGCTGTGTGCATGTCTGCCTTATTTTGCATGAGCTTTTCTTAACACCTATTCTTACATCCATATTTTGTTTTCCAGTGATGCTCTAATAAAAGAACTGAAAAGTAGATGATGTAGAAAATATTGTTAAAAGCAAGTACATCAGATATAACCCTTCAACTCTTAGCAAGATCTTGTTTCTTTAGTTGCCTCATTTGCCAACTCTAGCATTGTGCTGTAAACAGTGAAGTGTTAAAAGCAACAGGTGATACATACGGCTTTTCAAAAGAAAGTGTTTAAGCTATTTTCCAGTCTTTAAAATACAAAATCTTTTATCTAAGATAGTTCCTCAGCTAATGACTCTATAATGTAACTTCTTTAAACCCACAAAATGAAGGATAATAAAACCACTGCTCTTGCAAAGATGGTGTGATATTAACTGTAAACATCATTCACTCTGACACTTTGTCATACTTAATATTAAACAAGCTATTAAAAAAATCTCAACTTTGGTAAATAGCTTTATGAAGCAATTTTGCAATGGAAGTCTGTGAAGAGGAGAATTAACATTTTCAAATGTTGCGTACTCATGGCTATAAATGTACAAATTTCTCTGAAAGCCAGGTCGACTTTTAAAACCTGTTTTGACAAGTAATAAAGTTTTTGCTGTAACTTCAAAGTAACTTCAGAATGACTTTTTGCCAATTAATAACTTTCTATAGAGAGTCTTGATAAGTTCAAAATGATTCTGAATCCAAACATATTACTTCAGTTATTGACAAGGTCTGTGGTATTATATGGCTATTAAGAAAGCTTAGATGTTTCCTATTTAGTGTGGGTTAATAATAAGAAAGGTGATGTCTTTGAGACTAATAAAAAAGCCCTGACCAGCTGATCATACTTGAATCATACTTGAATAAGCAAAAAGAACCCCAGCTATTGTGAGATGACTGGAATAGTCAGTGTAAATATAAATGATAGCTCAGGTTGGTGTGTAGTTAAACTGACCGGCAGTAACTTGCTTTTGCACTCAAAAATTAAGACTCAGAAGAATATACCCTTTGAGTAATGTGGGGAGATCTTAGAAAGCAATACTACTTCTAAGAAGCTGACAGGAACAGTATCTCTAGATTACTGATGTAACTAGGGCCTAAATACTCTGTTAAACAGAACTTAGGGGTTACTTTAACCCTGTTGGCTGCTTAATGCTACTATACTCTTAAAAAAAAAATTCCTCTTTAAATGGAAAAAAATCTTGTTTTGCTTCACTTCTGGCTCTTTTTCACTTCTTCCTGGTAATGTGTGCCCAATGCGTGTTTTCTCGTAGCCTTCAAGATGGTCAGCAAGGCCAGCAGTGCTCCTCCCAGGTCAGAGTGCAGTCCCGCCCCCCTTCCCAGGCAGCTGTGCCCGGCGCTAGCGCCTCCTTGCTGGTGAGAAATGGGAGTGTCCACTTAGAAGCATCACATGCCACTGCAGCTGCTGTAGGCGGTAGCAGTTTGCACGATGAACTTGGTATGCAGGCCTTATGTAACCTTGGTGACATGGACGTTTTAATACGGCAGATTTATTGGAAATAATGCAGTGAAAATCGTTTCTGAATCTTGTAGCTGTGTTTCTAGGAAGGCCATATTGCTCATCAGTTTGTTGCCTTTGTCAATTACCTTTCTAGGCACTTTCTGTAACAAATGAATAATGGGGGAAATAAGGAGGCATAGATGTAAGTAATGATGATGGTGTGAGAGCTTTCTTGATTTGAACAGTGTAACACAAGTAATAAATCTTTCCGGTGGTCCTGCAGGCAGTTGAGCCAACTTTGGGGATCTTCTGGTTCCTTATAAAAAACAACTTATTATGGCTCATAGGAATTCTTGATCTTACCTTTCTTTAGATGGGTTCTTTAGCTTTGTCATACCTTAGCTGCTGTTAAAAAAGAAATATTTTTTGAAATGAATGCTTTGCTTTTAATGTACACCTTAATTTAGGAGCTTAATTTTGGAAGTAAATCTGGACTCTTTTGTATATCAAATGTAATGATTTTATGGAGTTTTATAGTGCTCTCTTTGTTCTTCATGGTCCATTTTATGTAGTATTCTTGATGATTAACTTCTTAGTTGACTCCTATGCAGCTAATAAAATGGCTAGGAAGAAGTTAAGATGGTCTTAATAAATGACTGATCTGCCACATAGTGCAGGGGATAGGTTTGGAAAAATTCCTGGCAGGGATCTTTGCAGCTATCTGTACATGGCCTTAATTACTTATGACTTCATCATTAATAATGAATTATTAAAATGGGCATCTTGAGCACTGACAATTATTAGTGATGGAATTTTGAGCAGGATGGAGCTTTAGCTTTAACAACCTAAAACTACACATTTGATTAGAACACTGACAAAACATTTGTTTCAGACTTTTCTGTAAACCAGTACTAAAAGATAAGTGAGTTGTTATCTTACCCCACTAGAGGGGGAGAATCCATGAGCTGCCAGTCTGTGGTAACCCTTTAAATGTGAATTTGAGTCTTCATTCTTTTGTGTCATCTAGCTGCAGTATAAGGAAGAATAGAATATAAGCAAAACTGAAAATCACCTTGATCGACTTTGAGATGTTTTATAAAACTTAGCTACAGCTGTAATACATACACATGATCTAGGTATCTAATAATTTTTGCTGCAGATTCTGTTGCTTTACTGTTTTCTAGGTAGAAGTGTTATTGTTTCAGTCTCAGTGCTTGTATGTGTCTCTCAACTGTGGAAGCTTGTCCCACGAAACCCATTTTCTTTATTTCATTTGGACTCTTATTTGAAAAAAATATATTTAAAATGTAACTCCGAAATTGCTGTACTGGTTATATCTGTCCAAGGTTAATGTTGAACTTGAGGCTTGAGGCTAATTCTTGAGGCTGCCATTATTTATTTGAAAGAATTTGGTTCATCTTACCCAAAATAACACAGTTAAGTTCTGTAGAATTTGTCATTTAATATGCAGTCTAGGTCTACGTTATTTAGGAGCTTTTATTATTTTCTCTAGCAGAAATCAAAGTAGATTATATATAAAATTCAGCACAGCATTCAGGCTCTGAAAAAAGGCATATTCATTGAGTTTTTTGTGCATTGGAGTCTTCAAAAGTTCATATGAACCAATTTTTCTGTAACTTTACCTGTACTGTGTTTACAGTTATATGAGACATCATGTTATTGTTGGGAGGCAAAAAACTTCCAGGATCTGCTGGACAGAAATCTGATGTATAATAGGGATTTGTTTCCTGTTTTGAAACTCTGAGCATCTAGTTTAGAATCCTTTGAGAGAAAGGAGCTATTATAGGCAGGATCATGTTGAGTTATTTTTGGAAAATGAAATTTTCCAGTTTGTGTAGCAGGTTTTGTGGAACAGGTGCTATCTTTTGTTAAGAGTAAAATAGTTGGCAAAATGGTACAAGCTTTTGTGTGTGTAAAGATTCCTTTATCAGGCCTGACAAGAAAGTATCTTTCCTTATAAGTGGTACATGGTTAGTTTGTTTGGGGGTTTTCTGTTGGTGTTTGTTTTTTAACCCTCAGTCAGGGTTGAAGTAACACTATTTTTCTTTTTCCATTGAGTCTAAGGCTCTTGGTTTTGTTAGGCTATCCCAAGGTATCTTACAGTCAAACATGACCAGGTTACTTTAGAGCGTCTATGGTTTGAGTTGGGAGACGGTTGTAGTTTGTTTTTTCCTTGATTAGCATCAGAATAAAAATCAAAGCAATGAAGGAGATATGACCAGTTCTTTGTCACTGTGGAAATCATTGTGACTGCCCAGGGCAAAAAAAAAAAATTCCTGAAAATAGTGGCTGGGGAAATATATGGAAATGAAACCTGGTTTACACCAACTGGAAATACCAGTGACAAACATAGACGGGGTTATATATCTCTCTGCAGTGCATTTAAGAGTTTGTTTTCTTAATTCAAATCCTCTTGGAAAGGCAAGCAGGGCATGTATTCATTTACTTTAAAAGCTGATGCTTATAGGGCTCATGTTTTCCTTTGCCCATGCACTGTATGCTTCTACATTTTTTCTATTCATGTTGATGTCAAGCTGCAGCGCTTAACAAGACACACAAATTTTGGTTTTGTTTGCTTTAAAGCTTTTTGTCTGTTAGTTTGATTGTGGTGGCTTATTTTACTTAGGATGAGCCTCACTGTACTATACCTGTCCCACACCCAGTCTGGTGACGATGCAGTTATCTTTAACAGGGCATTGCCCTGGGAGTAAGGCAAGAGATGCTTTGAGGCATCATCTTCAGTCTTCCAGATTCAAAGCAGGAAGATTTTTATTAGTTACACTATTGGAAGGTTGAGGAGGGAGGAACTTGATATGGAGCATTAAAAGTGAAGTAAATCATAGAAGGAATGCAGGACAGAAAGGAAAGGTGGCAAACTAAATGCCATTATTACAGGCAGGATTGATATAATACGAATCTCAAAAGCAACAAAACGTGCCATAACTTAAATGAATGACAGTTTTCGGAGCAGAGTGTGGCAGTACTGATGATTTTTGTTATCACTAATATCTGATTCTTTAGACATGTAGGTGGGATTTTTCCACCCTTGCAGTGAAGATTGATTAAATTCAGATTAGAATTCGTCAGTTAGTTAGGAATCCAAATACTGAGTTAGTAGAACAGATGCCCAGTGCCTGAAGCTGGAGTGAAGTAACAAACCCTTGTCCTTGGCTAGATTATTTCAGTTTTTTAAATTGCTTTTGTGCTTAAAGAGAGCTTCTCATCTAGACTTTTACAAGATAATTATGGTGCTGTGGTGGACTTCTGGTTGTAGTGTTTATGTGACAAGCAATAATTTTTCATGTTTAAGTAATTTATAAAGGCCGTTGAATGTTTTTGAATATCAAAATTTTTATGTAAAGGTAAATGTATACACTGGTTACTTATTTGATTAAAGCCAATTTAGAAGCAATTACACAGTACCTTTTGATAATTAAATAGATGTAATTTATTTGGGATGGATGTGGGAGCATGGGAGCATGTTCAAAGGTCTGTGTAGAAAATAAATATTCCTGTGGAAAATGCCCGTGTTGTACCCATTTGGTCTAATAGGTAAGTTGCTCTTGACAAACTTCATAGAGGAAGAAAAAATGAACTACTTTGAAGTGTTCTAACTGAAAACATATACGTCTTCATACCATAGCTGACAGTAGAATTTTGACCTGTGGAAATAAAGCTCCCAGCAGTCTACCAAGTAGTCAAATTCTGATTACTTTGGTTTAGCTAACTAGGATTTAAAACATACTGACCGAAGCAGAAGACAAATATATCTTGATCTAATGATGAAGTAATTTCAACATGTCAGTAAGCCTTTGCATGTGAACTAGTTGGAGAGGTTTGAAAAAAACTAGTATTTATTAGATGTAAAACTAGGAAGCAAACTGAAGGTAACTTAGTTGAGGAAACATTAGAGCACCATTTTAGTTAGATCCTGAGCCACTTAAGTCTTCCAGGTTTTGTCTGTGTAATCTCATCAGCCTGTTGCTGTTGCCTGTTGATACTCTTAACTGTGGGAATATGAGTTTGTACAGTACGAACTGCTACATGGCTGTCTCTGGATGTGATGATGAGATATTTTGGTCCTTTGGAACAAGGAAACTTACTTCAAAGACTTGCTTATAAGATGTTTGTCTTTTCCTCTCTGTGTCAGAATGAAGCTGTGTTATGGATTTGTGTGCTTGAGTATCACAATGTCTTGGTTTGTTATTGTAGCCTGGTCTGAGTAGGGTATTTTTTGGGTGACTTAAATTTGCTAGGAACTTACATGTCTCCTTTTTTGTGTGTGTGTGTGTCTATGTTCAGAGAAGTTACAGACATTTATGTTGAGTGGGCAAATGTGCTATTGATCATATTTCTTGATTTGCAGCATAATCTTTGGAGTCTTCCATTTGCTCACAACTTGGTAAAACTACAGGCTTTAGAGAGAGAAAATACATTCTTAAGCTTATTCAGTGTGTTGCTGTTGTAAGTATCCCATGGAGAATGCTGTGGGAGACAGGAATAGAAGAGAGTCACTAGAGTAAATAAAAATGCTGGACATATCCATATGTATTGAATCTTGAGTATTGAAATTCTTTGTTAGAATTTGTGTACTGTGAGGAAGCTGTTCCTATCTCACAGACTTTAAAAACTAAGGATTTTGTATCTTGGGCATATGATCTGCAACCGCACTTTGGAGTTTGTGTCTCCAATAGCAGTGAGCAGTCCTGTCAACTTTTCTACTGAGATAAATTGAGGCTTTTCTGAAAAAATCTTTTTATTTAAATCAGCTGACCAAAAAATCCCAACAGAACAAAAACAACAAAACCAAATAAAAACCAGGAAAAAGCAATAAAAGGGGGCAGAAAAAGATTTTGTTTTAATGTGAAGCTTTGCGTTGCTTGCCAGGGAGCTAACTTTCAATAGGAAGCCTATTTAAATAGTTGGGTGAATTGCAAGGACGACATATCCTGAGTCAATTTTGTGTATAAACAATAAGTGTTCTGTTTGTTTGCTGCCTCTCTTAATGAGGTTTGTTATATCTCAGTGCAGTACTTACAGTAGCAATATGAATGCAGTAAATTTTGATCGATTCAAAGACAAGTTGGGTGACGGGGAACTATAGATATGAGAGTGTAATAGTTCAGTAAACTTTTTCTGAAATAAATATGTGATGTGTTTTCTCAGCCCAAGGGAGGGGGAAATGATGTGTTCAAGTAGACTTGACCAGAATTGCATTAAGTAAAAACAAAAATTTAATTTCCAGGATCTCTGTTCAGTAATGCAAAACCATGAAGGATTTAACTCAAACTGCTTTTTTTTAAGGGCTGGTTGCCCAGGAGATATTTTCCATAATAATTTATGCACATTTTTGTTCTGAATAGAGCCTGAAGTGTATTTGTATTGTCCAGTATCTCCATGTTTGCTCTTGAAACTTCTTTATTGATGCAGTTAAGAAATAAACCTTTGTAACCAAGAATTTTTATTAGTTGTGGGAAAATTCCCCATGTTATCTACTAGCTTAAATTTTAAGCTTCACTGTCAACTGTGTACTACACACTGCATTGAAAAACCAAAGGATAATCAGCTAAAGCACTTCATTAAAATCTTATCCATTGAGGAAAAAGCCCTAACAAGTGAGCTTTGTACTTAGGCCTGTGGCAGATGTAATTGAATATCGAGAGAGAGCTGCATTACTGAGATCTGGTGCACGCTGTTTGTGCCTCCTGAGCTATGAAGGGGACTGTCTTGTCACAATGGTGGCTCTGAGCACAGCTGTGGTATTTGCCTGGTTGGTCTGAAGTGCTCCTGAGGGTAGAAAGCTTTATGAAGATATTTTCAATATACCAGTATTTTTGCTTCGTTTCACTGGTTTTAAGCATCTAGTTTGAGGGCTTTAAACTGCTAAGATTCAAATGCTTCTGAATCAAACTTAATTGTCTGTGGGTCTGAGGAGAAGCTGGAGCAGGATTATATTGTGTTAAAAAATATTTAAAATCCACGATATTAGAAGCAGGTTATGTTCTCATAGAAATGGGAAAGATTGGAAGCTCTCATCTTGTTAGGTATTTCTGGGGGGACTGCTTGGAAGCTCTCATCTTGTTAGGTATTTCTGGGGGGACTGCTTGGTATCATGTATCAGCAGAAGGAAAAGCTGCAGGGCATGCAGCTGGGAGGTGTATACAGTTCTTCACATGCTCCAAAGTGGGATTTTTTTTAAATATAAGCTGATCTTGGAATATTGCACGTTTTGCATCATGATTTAAGGAGGGTTTTAAGCTAGAAGAGATGGAGAAGTTGGCAGATCATTTCACATGGGATAAGTTTCAAAATCAGGTTCCCTGCATTCAGAGCTGAAATATATTGAACCTGGCCTTCAGGGAAAATTGCAGTGTTTATCTCTGATCAGGCCAATGTTGGGGGGAGGGTACTGTGAAAACATCATATTGAGGGTAACGTAATTTAGCATTTGAATTCCAATCTTTGGCTGCTTTTTAAACTTTCATATTTTGGAAGCAAGTCCAAATGGTTTATCTGAGAAGTTAGTTTGCAGTCCTTTGTTCTTACACTGGAGCATTTATTTCTAGCTTGTAGAAATAAATCCCTGCTTCCTTTTTGAGTTTCCTAAGTTAAATTATGAAGCATCTGTGGCCACTTCTTTCAGTCTTTGTGTTTCTTTTCAAGTAGACATGGGTCTGTCAAAAGAATTTTATTCAGGATACTTGCGTTATCTCTGTAGTTAATATTCTTAAATGCTGATAGTGAATGGTTTACTGGTAGTTCTGTTGGGGATGGGGAGGAACTGAAGAAGCTCGTCGCTGCAAGTTTTTCATGTGATTTTTCTTTAAGGGGGAAAAAGGGGGCTTACATTGTCCTTCTGTTGTGTTAATGGTGGTATCTTGTAAATAAATACAAACTTTAATTCAGTACTGCAATTGCAGTGTATATGTTATGTAAAATGGTATGAAAGACAACGGTGTAGCTAATCTCTGCAGTGTTGACACATTAATGTATAATCACATTTTATATTTTGACACTGATGTAAGTTCAAATGTCTGAATTGATCTCTGTAGTAAGTTAATGAATAGAAGCTGCTGCCAATGGGATGAAATATGAGGAAATTTTGACCTGCTTTTGACCTTTTCTTTAACAGGTAAGTTCAGTTCTACGCTCTACGAGACAGGGGGCTGCGACATGTCACTTGTGAACTTTGAGCCAGCTGCAAGAAGAGCATCCAACATCTGGTGTGTGTGAAGGCCAGTCAAGAGTGATGATTCTTGTCTTACTGCAACCCAATATTTTATTTTAATTTTAAAAGGGTATTTAGTATGGACTACCAAAAAAATCAGTACAATATATTAACTGTATTTTATGACCCAAGTGATTTTTACTAGGAGATGACATTAAGTTAAATATTATCACAGAAAATAAGAACTACTATTAGCTTAAGCAATGCACTTCCAGACTGAGACCTTGATAAATGCATTTTTGTTGGCTTATAGAAGGTCTTTGTTAAAGAATGTCACCTATTTTTGAGAAAGTAGGTGACTGTTGACGATAATGGCTATTGAACTTCCAGTTGTGAAGCCATTGTAAACTGATAAATTTACTCTCAAGTTTGTAGATGGCATCAAACAGTATATGGAAGTATTAACATGCCTGAGACTAAAATTTGACTTGCAGCTGGAACAGCCAGCTACATACTGGAAAGTTCATCTGCTGTTGGAAAGATGCCCTTTCTTTCTCTGAAGGTTTAGGAGGCAGAAGAAAGAAAAACAACGCAAAACCTCCTGTGGCTTCCCACCTGCCCCCAGTCCACTTCACTGTTTATAATTTCTCTGCTCAGCTATTGCACCGTGCTGAATGCTATAATTCCTGCCACATGTAGGTGGAATAGCTCTTGGAATTATGGACTAGTGAATATAAAACATCTCATCTTCAAATTTTAGGATTAGGAATATGCAAGTGCCTTTTGTAGAATTGAACTTTGACAAAAAGTTCTGCATTCCTTCCACAAAGCTGCCAATCCCTGCCTCTACTGCTTGCATGTCCCAGATGCAATGGCTTTGCTCATGGCTGCTGTTATGAAGTTGTATGTGCTAATGGAAGGAACAAATGGGCCACCTCAGATAATCAGATCTTGGCTGTAGAGAATACTTGAGTTTCAGTGAAGTAAACTTGATAACAAAGAATGTTTTTATCTTAAGGCAAGGAACTGAAGGAAAGTTGCATAAATTTGGTACAAGTCTTACAGCCATGTGATTTACATGGAAAACAAACATCCAAAAGCTATCCAAAATTGGGGAAAAAAGCAGTGGTTGGATATGGACTCTCATACAGTAAGAGAAATTTCTCTTCGTCTCTAATGAATGGAAATTGCAAAGTAATTTTGCTCTTTTTACCAGAAGATTAAATAAAGTTAAGTTTTTCAAAAGCAGTTTAAGTAGCTCACTTTACTTTTGCTAAGTATGTACTGTTTTTGGCAGTTTTGGGATCTTGATAAGAACAGTAGAGAATTAAGAGAAGCTGCATATGGACACCTAGCAGCCTCTGCACTTTAGAGATGTGATGTATGTTTACAAATCAGTATCTAACAGCTTATAAAATATTTTTGTTTTTTCAAGTGGAATAATGACTATCATTGTAGGTTTTTTTTCAACAATTTGGGGACTGGGCGTTAAGAGAATGTTATTAAGGGTAAGATTCAAGAGTCTCCTGGCTTACTACAGCTGTGGAATATACAATACATGGGACTAAGTGGCTGCTTGCATTTCTAATAAGTGACTGAAGGAAAAACTTAAGGATATTTACATAAAATTCACAAGGTATCAAAATTAATTTGGGGCACTAGAACATTAAAGTGACCTGTTGAAATAAAATGTAGTTTATAATCTGAAGTATTTTCCCTGTTCTTATAGTGACACGGACTCTCATGTATCGAGTTCTACCTCAGTTCGCTTTTATCCACATGATCTAGTAAGTTTTTCTTACTTATTTTTAAAGCATGCAAAGAATCAGAAGACTATCCAACTTTGTAGCACTGATTAATCATTGTGTGGTAGTTCTCTGTTCTAATGAAAGAATTTTATCTGGATTAATGAAGAGGATATTTAGTATTGTAGTGTCCTCCTATATACATACAAATGAATCTTTTTGCATAGCACTTTAAAACATAGTTGGTTTCCTCTAATGTAAAACGTAGTGATTTAAAAACACTCATAGAAATTGGCTGTTCTGAGATACCTTGTAAAAGTTTCTAGAGAAAATGTGTACAATTTGGAGAATTTTCCTATGTGCATTACTGAGGTTAGCAGGCAGCAGAAAGTCTAAATATTGTGTTGTGACCAAAAGAACACTTGAGTAATTTCCCTGAAAGGAATTTAGAAATCTGTCATTTGAGTGTGCTATAAAAGACTTAAATGTATATGTAAGAAGTGACTGGAAAAACAAGGCAGAAGCTTACACTGTGTCATACTGCAAATAGCTTTTTGATTCCTTAATTTTATGATCTCAAAGCTTTTGTATTATTGGCAAGTCCAGTCATACCCTTACTCTTAATTCTGAAATCATGTATTATATTATGAAATCAGTGCAAATGGTCATGGTTCTTAAGCTGGCAAACCAAAGAAAAGGATGTTGAAGTGCCTAATGATGTAATCAAGAGGGGGGAATGAAATACAGCTTTAGGATTTGGCAGAGGAGCAAGAGGCCTCCATTTGCCTGACCATGCTTTTGATCAAGAATGTACTTTTTAAACTTGGTGTTTGCTAGAGGAACTTGCTTTGCTTTCCATGGTCTCCCTTGAACATGTAGCCTTTGGAAAAGAGGCTGCATGACCTCTTCTGTGCTTTTGATTTGCTGATATAGTCCCATTGGGGGAAATTTTTTTTAGGCCTGTTTTAAGGCAAATTTGTGACTGTAAAAGCCCAGCCCATGCATCTAAATGGAAATTTCCACTCAAATTTATTATTAGTGTAATGCATGTTATGCTGATTCTATCTTTTAAGAAACAAAGTTTTTAAAAAATGGTCAAAAAAGGACCTGTTTTCTCACACAGCTTACCTTAAATAGTATGGTTTGTATTTTTGAAATGCCTTTAGGAAGGGAGTGTTCCTGCTTGTTTTTTCATGAGTATTTTTTTAGGAAGGAAAAACTGCCTAAACATAGTTAAGTACACTGATGATTTAAGGAGTGATGAAAAACATTTTATAAATCAAGAAATTGAATGTTAAACTTAGATGATTGAAAAATACCCCTCTAAACATTGAACCTGTAGTTTTAACACTTGAAGATGGCATGAGTGTTGAAATATTACTCTTTGCCTTACATATTTCTGAAGCTTTTTCATTAAAGGACGTTTTAACAATTATATTGCCTAAGAATAAAGGGCAGTACATCAAGGTGCTTCTTGGCCTGCTAATGAAATTTAGAAACTAGATTAGACAATACACATGTACTGTAGTATCTTACTAACTTTGAGTACTCTCCTTAAGTATCTTTTATGGTTGTTGGTATTGCTGTGATATTCACGAGTACTCTAAACAAACTACAAAACAGGTAATAGTTGCTCATAAATAGTACTTGACTGTTTAGGGCAGAGCTGCTTTGGTTTATTTCTATTTGGGATTCAGTGAGTTTGAATTTGACAGCTGGTGCATGAGTATGTTGCTTTGTCATGCAAAAAGAACCATTCAGCATGGATTTGCATGCAGATTAGCTGACTATAAGAAATGTGTTATAATTTATTTAAATTAATAATTGGATTATTCTTGTAGTCCATGTTGTCCGTGTATCAGTTTACTTGTCTTCAGATTTGAAGTTTTCAGAGTAAATGGGATAATGTGCTAGGAAGACAGATTCATTTGAAATAAGGCATATGCTGAAATGCCCAAGTTGTGTTGTGTGCTATTGCTGCTAGTCCTATTCATGTACCATGATAAGGACAGAAAAAGTAGACGCCTGTGACAGTGCTTAACATGTCATTCCTCAAAAGTGAAACTGAGGAGTTCTAGCAATTTTCTTCAAAGCAATTTTCAGTATAATACAGTGATTTGATATAAACGAGCTTGTCTTAATACTAACTTTCTTTTAGCTTTCTCTTCCGCAGATCAGGTTGAACAGGCTGCTAACAATGGATACAGATCTGCTGGAGCAGCAAGATATTGACCTGAGCCCTGACCTTCAGGACCACATGCAACCTCAAGAGGAAGCAGCTCAAAAAGTCAAGCAGTACTATCGCTTTTGGATCCTGCCTAAACTTTGGATTAGCATCAATTTTGATAGATTAACTCTCCTGGCTTTATTTGATAGGTGAGATCCTTGTATGTTACCAGACCTCAGAAAGCAAATATGAAAACATTTACTAAACTAATACAGATAAAACTGTCCTTAGAGAATTGTATTTACTTACTATACTCTGAAAAATGAAAAAATAATACTGAATGTAGTTTTTTAAAATAATGGAGGCTACTCTTCTTTTTTCTCTAGAAGGCAAAAAAGGAAAAAAGGAAACCAACCCTCACTTTGCCTGAGTGGGGGAGTAACCTATTTGAATGATTAAACAGAAAGATTTGTTGCCAGTCTTTAAAGCTAGAGTATAGGCTTATCCAAAAAATAATTGAAAGGGTCTACAGCCTGGCACACACTTAGTGTTTTAGTTAATAGAAAGAATTTGCCTGCTGTTTCAAAGTATCTTTTCGAAGAGTCATTTAATACTGTGACTTCTTGTCTCTGCTACATTTAACTAGAGGAATAAAAATAAGGTGATCCTCCAGTTACCAGCTTTTGGAATATGTAGAGTATTTATATTTTACCAATGAACCTCCTTGAAATAAACTAGTAGTGATTCTGTCCAGGGAGGAGTACTCCTAATTCTGTTCCGAAGCACTGGCAATATCATGGGGAATTACCTGTATTCCACTTTGATACCTTACTCGAGTATTTTTAGTTTCTTCATGAGAAAATCACAAATGACAGATTATATACACAGGTAAGATATCATGCCTGTGTTTCTCATAGGCTTATCATCATCTTGGATGAGCTTTGAATATAGATTTATGTTACAGACCATACTTCTGGTTGAACATTTTAATTATTTCTAAAATCATCTACTGAAGTTATCTTCTGCTTTTTAAAGTAAAATTCCATAAGATACTAACTGCTTTCAGCTGTCATTGAAATCCTGGTAGCTCCTAGCTTGGCTAAAGGACAGTGTGCTAATAGACTATGGAAGTTCAAATCTATTCTTAACTGCTTTGCTACTGGTCGCATAACCTTTGTTACTATTTTGACCCCAACTGCTTGTTTGCAGCTTTTTTTAAACATAGTTAGCTTTAAATTCCTTTTTTTTTTTTCTTCTTTCTTTCCGTTTAAAACAGGAATCGTGAGATCCTTGAAAATGTATTAGCTGTCATCCTAGCTATTCTAGTTGCATTTCTGGGCTCTGTACTTCTTATAGAGGGCTTTTTCAAGGATATTTGGGTCTTCCAGTTCTGCCTGGTAATAGCCAGTTGCCAGTACTCACTGTTGAAGGTATTTTAATTTCTCTTTACTTTCTACAAGCAATAGATAAAAATCCAGTTGGGTGTTGCAGGTTAGTTAGAGCTTTAAGGAAAAATGTGCATGCTTATCATTTATAAAGAAATGAGTAAATTTGGCCTTATGGAAAGTTTTATAGATGGCAATGCAAGGTCACTTCACTAGAATTGTTCTGCATATGCCTGTTTCCCATATTTATTGTTCTCATGCATTTTTTAGTTTCATAAAGAGGAGAACATTCTTACTCATTGAAAACCAACTACAAACTGAACTTGAAGCTTTTAGTGGTTTGGGTTTTATTTTTTTTAGTGACTACACTTCAGAATATTCCTATGAGGCAATTATATNGTGACTACACTTCAGAATATTCCTATGAGGCAATTATATCTAAGCATATTTTTAATCAGAGTATTTTTGATAGACTGTTAATGTTTTATTGTAATCTAAGAATAATTATTTTTTATTATTTGACTGTTAGGATGGGAATTAGATTTAAAATTAAAGTCCTAATACTGTTGAAAAACAGTAAAAGCCCTGAAAATTAGGGGGCTGGGGATTTTTTTTTTAGAATTCTGGTTTACAACATTGTGCTATTTAAAGGCTGTAATGGGCTTGTCAATTGTAAAATTAATTGTAGATGTTCTTAAAAGAACTTAAAACTGAGGGGGTTGTGTAGGGAGGTAAACATACTTATCTGTAGATTGGGTAACTTTTCTCTTTTTATTTTGGTTTCAGAGTGTTCAGCCAGATTCTTCTTCCCCTCGACATGTAAGTCATAGGCATGTGCTGCTGTACTAACCCTGCAGATGTAGGACTCCCTCTGAGAACTGATCATTTTAGTTTGATTATTCTGGCATTTCTCTTATGTTCCTTTGTATAAGGCACCAAAGGCTTGTAGTTACCTTAGTGTGTGAGAAGGAAACTGATATTGTTTCCCTCCTGCCATCCTCCTTGTATTTAGCAAGTCATGTCCTCCTTTTCTGAGCCTAACTTATGCTAGGGAGCTTTTTGATGAATATTTATTATTCTAGCAATTGTACTGAGAAGTATTAATGTTATAATTTGCTCTGCTGTATGAACTGGCACAACTTTGATGTTCTGTTTTAGTCTTGTTGATCGTTCAGTTGTCCTAGTGTGCACACTGCTTTATTTTTTCACTCTAATAAAGCGGAGTTTGCAATGCTCTAGTGAGCATTAATGTTTGAGCGTGGAAATGTTAATGTTCTAGTATTGCACAATATGTTTATATTCTGCTGTGCCTCTGCTAG